>SKCR01029978.1:0-37739 GCA_019454045.1 Zanthoxylum bungeanum
CACATGATTCATGTGGAGTCAAGGAATCATGGAATATTCTCGACTCACACGAGAAGTCGAGTAATGTTATTCCTGAACAACCACCGGGTTCAGTCGACCAGGGGACATCCCCCACATGATTCATGCGGACTCAAGGAATCATGGAATATTCTCGACTCATACGACAAGTCGAGAAATGTTATTCCTGAACCACCACCTGATTCAGTCGACCAAGGACATCCCCCACATGATTCATGTGGAGTCAAGGAATCATGGAATATTCTCGACTCATACGACAAGTCGAGTAATGTTATTCCTGAACCACCACCTGGTTCAGTCGACCAGGGGACATCCCCCACATGATTCATGCGGAGTCAAGGAATCATGGAATATTCTCGAATCATACGACAAGTCGAGTAATGTTATTCCTGAACCACCACCTAGTTCAATCGACCAGGGGACATCCCCCACATGATTCATGCGGAGTCAAGGAATCATGGAATATTCTCGACTCATACGACAAGTCGAGTAATGTTATTCCTGAACCCACCATATGGTTCAGTCGACCAGGGGACATCCCCCACATGATTCTTGCGGAGTCAAGGAATCATGGAATATTCTCGACTCATACGACAAGTCGAGTAATGTTATTCTTGAACCACCATCTGGTTCAGTCGACCAGGGGACATCCCCCACATGATCATGCGGAGTCAAGGAATCATGGAATATTCTCGACTCATACGACAAGTCGAGTAGTAATGTTATTCCTGAACCAACCACCTGGTTCAGTCGACCAGGGGACATCCCCCACATGATTCATGCATAGTCAAGGAATCATGGAATATTCTCGACTCATACGACAAGTCGAGTAAGTAATGTTATTCCTGAACCACCACCTGGTTCAGTCGACCAGGGGACATCCCCCACATGATTCATGCGGAGTCAAGGAATCATGGAATATTCTCGACTCATACGATAAGTCGAGTAATGTTATTCCTGAACCACCACCTGGTTCAGTCGACCAGGGGACATCCCCCACATGATTCATGCGGAGTCAAGGAATCATGGAATATTCTCGACTCATACGACAAATCGAGTAATGTTATTCCTGAACCACCACCTGGTTCAGTCGACCAGGGGACATCCCCCACATGATTCATGTGGAGTCAATGAATCATGGAATATTCTCGACTAATACGACAAGTCGCGTATTGTTATTCCTGAACCACCACCTGGTTCAGTCGACCAGGGGACATCCCCCACATGATTCATGCGGAGTCAAAGAATCATGATATATTCTCGACTCATACGACAAGTCGCGTAATGTTATTCCTGAACCACCACCTGGTTCAGTCGACCAATGGACATCCCCCACATGATTCATGCGGAGTCAATGAATCATGGAATATTCTCGACTCATACGACAAGTCGAGTAATGTTATTCCTGAACCACCACCTAGTTCAGTCGACCAGGGGACATCCCCCACATGATTCATGCGGAGTCAAGGAACCATGGAATATTCTCGACTCATACGACAAGTCGAGTAATGTTATTCCTGAACCACCATCTGGTTCAGTCGACCAGGGGACATCCCCCACATGATTCATGCGGAGTCAAGGAATCATGGAATATTCTCGACTCATACAATAAGTTGAGTAATGTTATTCCTGAACCACCACCTGGTTCAGTCGACCAGGGGACATCCCCCACATGATTCATGCGGAGTCAAGGAATCATGGAATATTCTCGACTCATACGACAAGTCGAGTAATGTTATTCCGGAACCACCACCTGGTTCAGTCGACCAGGGGACATCCCCCACATGATTCATGCGGAGTCAATGAATCATGGAATATTCTCGACTCATACGACAAGTCGAGTGATGTTATATCTGAACCACCACCTGGTTCAGTCGACCAGGGGACGTCCCTCACCTGATTCATGCGGTCATGGAATCATGGAATCCGTACAACACTTACATCATGTCGAGTGTGATCTTGAGCCACTAACTTGTTCAAATTGACAAAGGGACACCCCTGTTGACTCATGTCGAGTCAAATACAGTCATTGAACATACTCAACACTTACATCATGTCGAGTGTGATCTTGAGCCAGCCACTGGTTCGAGTCGACCAAAAGACACCCCTGATGGCTCGTGTCGAGTCAAATACAATCATCGAATACACTCAACACTTACGACATGTCGAGTGTGATCCTGAGCCACCGACTGGTTCGAGTCGACCAATGAACACCTCTGGTGTCTCATGTCGAGTCTGATATAACTTTTTACACCTCATACGAAAAAGATGAGTAGACCTGAATTCTTCCTCTTAATTGCCAAATGAGACGTCAATAGCTCAAGATCATCGCCAAGATCAGAGGAGTGATCATCCAAATCCCGATTTATTCAACAGATGATACTCTCAAAGCCTGGGACATTCCAGACTTAGAGAGTAGGGGACAAACTGTACGGGCCAAAATTGGGCCAGGGGTAAAATCAACTTTTACCATAGAAGCCAACCACAAGACCTGGAGCCCGGAAGAAGATCCACGGGCCGCCTCACGAGCCCAAACTCATTAACATACAGACAGAAAAACGGACACCAGTTACAAAGATCAGGAAGTGGATCCGAATTCATAAATATCAACATAAAGTCGACGGTTATCAGATCTAAAGGACCTAAATTAAAACATCATTAAAGAAGTTTCCAACGGGCAGAAGATGGACCCCCATGAAAGGAACTTATAAAAGAGAGAAAGTAAATAATCGGAAGGGATCGGAACACGACTCCTATCATCAGATAAAATCCAATACTCCGCCCTCACGGCAATTCATCAGTGGTTAAGGTATCCTAACACCTTAATCCTTTCAACTGGGACTCATTCATATTTAGCTAACTTGAGGTCGGAGTGCCTACGGTTTCCATCACACCGGTGGGCAGTAATCTCCTCTTTTGCTCTATTCTTATTTTGCAGGTTCGCTTGTGCCCCTCAACTCATTCTCAATTGTGGACCTCGACCGAAATCAGCATCCACAGTGAATTCTTCCAATATCTTTTAAAAGATAAAGTGGTTATCTCATGTTTGTGCAATATATCGTTTATCAACCTGGAATACGAAAATATGCAAAAGTCTCTATCGATGGTCAGGTGCAAATACCCAAATAACCCAATTAATCATATGTCTATGTCAACCAAGTTACCTGAATTCATTAAGAATAAATTCATATTGTGGCTACCCCCGTCCGACAGATATATGTCTATCTTGGAAGGAAATCTATTAAGGGGTATCTAATCCTTAAGGGAGATCGTAGGCTATTAAGTCTAAGGCTGAAACCTAAAATTCATTCGTCAGGTTTATTTTAAGTTTACCAGATCAATTATTAATGGCCTGTTAACAATAAGCATTAAGCTTAAGACTTAATAAATAAACCTTTATATTATCCAAGACAAAAAATAACCTCTTAAAAACCGGTGATATTGGAATTCACCACAACCCCAGATTATGTATTTAGTTACAAAACATACCTACGATTACTAAACACTTAAATAAACAAAACATCATAAAAAATAACTTGAAGATAAATAAAAGTAAAATTACAATAATGAAAGAAAATGTTGGGTTAGAGGATCCACTTTTAATATTTTAAAATTAGAAATCTCTCATATTGTCAATGTTTACCGATTAATTAATTATATTTAACCAGACCATAAAGGCAAAAATTCCATTTGTCACAATTAATTCCAGCCGACCATATAGGCAGTAACAAGGTTATTACTTAAACCGGCCATATAGGTGGAAACTACGTCTAGAATGTAAAACCAATCATATAGGCGGTAAATAAAGTTGTCACCTAAACCGTTTATATAGGCGGTAACTAATTAATCCAAATTAAAAAAAGGGAGATTAATCTAATTTGTATATTAAAAGTCTCATATTTTCACCCCAGCAGAATGAGATTACCTGCTCATGCTGTAAATGAAAACACACAAAATTTTAGTAATTAAATAAAAGAATACAAGAAAACTTAAATAAATATACAAGACACTTTCCTTTAGGTTTTCATGGAAAAATTCATCCAAAGAAAGCATGAAAAATTTACAAAGTTCAGCTTGATATTTATAGCCAAATCTAAAGGTTTCCACCAATTTCTCCACCAAACATGGCACCAAACATGACATCAAACATGACACCAAACATGGTACCAAACAAGGCACCAAATCCTCCACCAAACATGTTTAGTGGAAGTTTGACAATTTCATTTTTTTTATTTTATTATTACTATTATTATTATTATTTTGTTTTGAAAATGACTTTAATAATTATACATAACATACTTCCGGATGTTTTATCCATTTTGGTCATGGAAACTTCAGAAGTTGAAATTATTAAGAACTTCAAAGTTGTAGATTTTTTAGTCGTCTTTAATATGGAACTTGAATCACCTCAATCTGATATCGGAGTAAAACGTTATGGCCAACATACGACAATTACACAAAGTTGGAATTTCCGAAATTGTACTTCGTTAGAACGCCATTTCAAGTTTCCAATCTCCAACATCAAAATATCAAGTCCAATTTTTGCCATTATTTGTTCCATATTTCGTCCTAATTGATTCTATTGAGTCCTAGTTTTATTTTATCTGTAAAATAAACTAAAATACATGTAACGACCCCAAATAGTTTTGCTTAGCTAGAGACGATTAGGTTTTCTTTCCTGAGTTAGTAAGTAATTTCCAAAGTCAATTAGAAATAAAGAACATTTAATTAATTGGAAGCCTATAGTTTCTTCATTCTTTAAAGGCCCAACACCAAAATAAAACAAAAGAAAAAAGAAAAGAAAGGAATAGAGAAGAAACAAGCCCAAGCCCAACAACAAAAACTTACCTATATTTTTCTAGAAAAATGGATAAATTAGAAACTAAATAACAAAAGAATGAAAAAAGCTTCTTCATTTCCATTTCTTCGTCATATACGTGAGATAGAGGAAGATAAGAGAAAGAGAGAATGTTGCATCTCCTCAATAAAATTTGAAGATAATAAAGAAATCTACTCAAGCTAATTTATAAGAAAGGAAAAATGAGGCCTTTGGTGCTTTGTGAAGGAAGAAAATGATTGAAACAATGTGAGGGTTCTTAACTCAAATTTTGTATGATTTACATTTTTGGTAGTGGAAGATGGTAGTGAGCTAATGACTTGGCAATAATGAAGTTTGGATGGTTTGGGTTGAAAGAATAGGTGTTTGGGTAGTTTTAGACATGTTATATAAGTTTGTTGATTTAGTAAGGATGATGATTTTTTATGGTGTTTGGCTGTTAGGAGTGTGTTATAATGATAAACTAGATTTTATATTTGCTTGTGGATATGTTGTGGATGTAGTATTTGATTGGGGTTGTGTGAGATTGGATTTTGGGGGCTGATCACGAAGAAGCATATTTTGTCTCTGGAAAATGACTACGCGTCGCGACGCGACGCGATGACCAAAAGCCAGAATTTTTTTAGGAGATGCGACGCGTAATCGAAAGTCTGCATTTTTTTTTTACATTTCATTTGAGGAATAGAAATGTTCTAATAGGGTAATCCAATTAGGTAAAGGAATTTTATGTGATTATGAATCGTATTTTATAACTGCTGATTCTAACTCCGTATATTCTTTATAGATACTCGACAAGAGCCGCGCTCCCCCCCAGCGACGTGAAGGAAACTTAGCTGGATTAAAATATGTGAGTGGATTAAAATTACATTTACTTTTGATCATATATATATATTATATATATATATATATATATATGCATACGTTTCTATTCATGATCTTACACCTAGTTAATTTAAGTATTTGAATTGCACATTTAGTTTAATAGATATTGCATAGTATGGAAACATGAAGTAAGTGTCATAGTTCAAATGTTAGAGGCTAAGGCGACAGTGGGATCTGTTGCCTGTCGGTAACATCTCTATATCAGGGATGTTAAACACATCAAAACGTTCATAAAATTCGATAAACTATACAAAATATTAAGTAAAAGGGGCTTTAAATATTGATATATTTTCCGCTTATCACACCCCAAAACCTAACATTTTGATAGTCCTTGAGCAAAACAACAAAATAAAATGCAATAAATAAATAAAATTAAACTAAGGCATCTTCGTAGGGATCACGGTTGCATTTAGCGTATACAACAAGCCTTTAAACCTCTAGGTGTCCCTAGTGGATGAGTTGTAGTCTCGTAAGGGCTTACAGTGACGATACCCACAAACGTCAATTTAATGCACACAAAAACAAAAATACAAGAGAAAAGAGAATAAACAAGTTATTGACTAAACAAGTGAAACATCTTATCTAAGTTAATAGTTGTTTTCTTTCTTTCTAATTTACCAAATAAGTAAATTCTCCGATTATTTTTACCATTCTTCATATACACAACCAACAAGGTATTAATCAAATCATTGTACCCACAATATTCATAAGTGCAGTTGAGAAGAGAGTAATATTTTTGTTCTAAAGTTATATTAGAATTCACACAATTTTTTAGCAATAGATTTATTTATTTATAACATCTTCAATCCATGTAGCGAGCTTTGGGCCAATGACTCCCAAACTAGTTGGCTTTAGGGCACTAGGTGTTAAGACACCTTTACAGACTTAATTACTCGGATTTCAGATATCTTTTTTTTACAACATTTTCAATCCATGTAGCGAGCTTTTGTTAAGACACCCTTACAGACTTAATTACTCGGATTTCAGATATCTTTTTTTTTTACAACATCTTAAATCCATGTAGCGAGCTTTGGATCAATGACTCCCAAGCTAGTTGGATTTAGGGCATTAGTGTTGGGGTTTTATTGGGAATTACAAGGTTAGCGCAGCGGAACGCGGAAAAATGATTTCTCCGATTTCAAAAGTTTTTCTTGGAACAATTAAATAAATTTATTTATTTAATTAACCAATACCTAAATTATGAAATATAACCTAAGAAATCATATTTCTTTTAATTACAAAATTACCCCAAATTTTGTAAATTAATTATTTTCGTTTTAAATATGTCAATTACATATTTAATTAATTCCAAATTAATCCCAAAATAATTTTTTTAAGTTTTCTACAAAACCAGAAATATTTTCCAGATTTGCACCACTGCCCAGATTTTTCTGGAATTTACAAAACAGCCCGAAATTTTAATTAATTACAATTTGGCCCAATTTGTTCAAAACATATCAAGATCAAATTCAATTAATCCCAAATTTTACATGCATCAAATATACATCAAATTAAAGCTTATATATGAAAAGCCCCAAAATTTGAGTGGGTTAAGAACCCTAATTTCACAAATCACTCAAATTGAGCAATTTACACTAAATTAATAAAATTCAATACTTTAATTTTCAAATTAATACACCAATTAATTCTCACCATCATGAAATTAATCAAGAATAATTCTAGGCTAATTATGAATGGCTAATTAACTCTAGAATGGCAACTTTAATTTTCTAATTAATTTATTAAGCGTAATTACTCCTAATTAACTCAATAATTAATCACACATGCTTATAACATCCAACAAGCTTTAAACACAATTAAATTACATACTTAAGGATTAGAGAAAATTCTAAGCATCACAAATTGAAGCTTAGGCTCATGGAAACAATTTCCTAATTGAAGAAAATTAGAAATTACTTACAAAATTCAAGACTTTATTGATGAATTTCTTGTTCCTTCAAGTTTTTTTTTTCTCTCAACCTTCCTTTGTAAAATGTTTTGTTTCTTGTGTCTTAATGAAAGAGAAACCAAAACAATTTTGATATCCAAATCTTGTAAGGGTCGAACCTTGCAAGCAAAATTAAATATCTAATACTTAAATTTTGTTTGAATTTAATTGGTCCACATTAATGCTTTAATAAAGCAAATCCTATCTTTAATAAAGTCATCAATTATGTGTTCCAATTAAAACTTGCCATTTCCAAATTAATCATGACATTAAGATATTTGTTTTATAAATTAATTTAATTATTTAACAATTAAATAATTAATTAATTAATATAAATATCTTAAATATATGTATTATATTTACATTAAATATCTCAAATACATATATATTAATGATATAAGTCAAATATCACAATTTGATATTTTAATAATGTGTATTATATAAAATCAGGTATTAAATAAAATACACATCAATATTGGAAATGACCGATAGGTCCCGATTGCATGTATTTTTCGTTTAACAATTAAACGAGTTATAAATAATCAGTATTATTTATAACGGTTGCCCTAGTGCTCTACGAGTAAATTTCATTAGTGAGACTCTCTAGATTCAGGCATAGCTGTCACGAAATCAAATTTCGTGTCCATAATTCACCCACTCGTAAATTATGACGAACACGGATAAACTCACTGAATCATACAGGTCGAGGTCACTGCATACATATAATCCCCCCGTCACAGGTATCCGGATTAATCCAGAGATACAGATACAAACGTCAAATCTCTATAGATATAATCACGTCGACGTTTCTATTAGCAATCCCTCAAATAACACTTAGAACTAATTTCTAAAGTGTACCACGGGCCCATGGATTTAACAGATTTCTAATACCATATTGAATACCTATACTCTGTACACAGAGCTGACGGATCCTATCTTGATACACACAGGATATCCTGAGCATCAGTCCACACCCACTACATGATTATGGCTTTTAGCGTCAAAACATTTAGCGTCGAAATAATATTCGATGCCAAAACTCACTTTTAGCGTCGAATATCATTTTTGACGCTACTTGTCATATTTTTAGTGACGGAAAAAAATTTCGACGCCAAATATTCAACTTTTGGCGTCGAAAATAGTTTTCGACGCTAAAATTATGACGACGCTAAATAATTTTACTATTGCAATAATTTTTGGCGCCAAATATTAAACTTTTAGCGTCAAAAATCTGAGTCGATGCCAAAAACTAGACATTTAGCATCGACTATATAGCGTCGCTAAAGGTTTATGAAGTTTCCACCGACAATCCTTGAATCTTTAGCGTCTAAATTTATGTCGACGCTAAATATCGGACATTTAGCGTCGAAATTGTTGTTTCGACACTAAAAACGACAACAATTAGCGTCGAATAATCAGCTTCAACGCTAAAGATAGATTAAAATGCAGAATGCCACCAGCCCTTATCCCCCTCTGTTTTTTCTCTCATTCTCTTCATTTTCATCCTCTGAAATCTGAGAATTTCTCCTATACAGCCTCACAACTCTCCTAAAAATTTTCAATAAAATTGTAATCAATTTCCGATAAGGTAAATCTTCTTTCATATTTCTTTATTATTTTCAATTTTTATGATTATATATGTTGTTTATATGCTGTTTGTTAGTGATTTATGATTCATATATGTAGAGTAAGTATATTAATTAACAAAATAGAATTTTTCTGTAAACTATTTAATTTATCAACCAAATATATATATATATGCTTAAATAAAGTATTAATGAATTAGTAATGTTGATTATTGTAATATATCTAATAATTATATTATTATATTTAGGTATTCTGCTGAAATGGATAGAAATTGGATGAGCTCTCTGGATAGATTGCGTGTTGAATATCGTATTGGAGTGTATGAGTTTATGGAAGTCGCAAAGTAACACATTGATGCAGAAGGTCGTGTTCGTTGTCCATGTGCAAATTGTTTAAATAGGAAAAAGAAGCGGTTAGATGAAGTTCATAATCATTATACATGCCAGGAATATCACCAACTTACCGTACGTAGATTTATCATGGTGAGCAGTATCATTCTCAGTCATGGTTTATTGATTCTGGCGAAGGGAGAAGTAGTTACAATCAACCTGCAAACGATGAGATCACCGATATTTTGCATGACTTACAAGGTCCACAACTTGGTCATAGTGCTAGTGGTGACATGCCAGTGTTAAGTGGAAATGATCAAAATTTATTTAGTGAACTACTTGATGAGGCAAAAAAAATTCCATTTAAAGGTGCTGGAATGTCGATCTTGAATTTCGTTGTGAAATTATTACACATTAAAGTGACCAACAGAATGACCAACAAAAGTATCGATATGATATTAGAGTTACTGGCCCAAATGTTACCGGTTGGAAGCGAATTGCCTAAGTCGTACTACGAGGCAAAGAAAATGTTGTGTGATCTCGGAATGGGGTATGAATCCATCATGCTTGTAAGTTTGATTGTGTAGTATATCATGCCGAGTACAAAGTCCGATATGTGGTGAAAGTCGGTACAAAGTCCGTGGTATGGGGAAGAAAGTGCCTCAAAAGATATTGCGATATTTCCCTTTAACGCCCAACCTGCAGAGATTGTTCATGTCACGACACACAGCGACTGATATGATGTGGCATCATGAAAAGAGGATCGGTACGGAGGGCATACTTAGACATCATGCGGATGGAACCGAATGGAAGGAATTTGATGACATTTACCCCCGTTTCGCTGAGGACCCCCGTAATGTCAGGTTATGTCTTGCCTCTGATGGTTTTAACCCATTTGGGAATATGTACAACTCTTATAGCATATGGCCCGTTATTGTCATTCCATATAACTTACCTCCATGGAAATGTATGAAGGATATGTTCATGTTTATGTCATTGTTTATCCCTGGTCCACGTTCACCTGGTAAAGATATAAATATTTACTTGAGACCATTGATCGAGGAGTTACAAACATTATGGAATGTGGGTGTGCATACCTATGATGCAGCTTCAGAGCAGTATTTTCATATGCATGCCGCATTATTATGGACCATTAACAATTTTCCAGCTTATGGTTCATTATCTGGATGGAGCACTAAGGGATACATGGCATGTCCAGTTTGTGCGGGTCAAACACCTTCGTAACGATTACATAATAAAATTGGATACACAGGGCATAAAATATTTCTTGAGTTGAGTCATCATTGGCGGAGGAGTCAATTATTTAACGGTCAACATGAACCTTAGAGTATGCCCAGTCCATTGTCTGGATTAGACATACTTTGCCAACATCAACATCTCAGAGACATCACTGTAAGCACTGCATTTTTACACATAAGTCCCTATGATGAGTCTCATTTTGGAGACACTACCTTTTAAGTCACGAAGGTCACGGGAAACGGACAACGGAAGGGGAAATTCAGAATAAACAAGGTTCACTGTTTTCGTTGGTGCTACGTTCGTGTTTACGTTCGAACGTCAAATAGATTGCGGGCGTTCGTGCTGCGTTCGATGATGCGTTCGAACGTTCATACACAACACACATAAAAATTACAGGAAGAACACACCCAAGAAAAAAGGAAGCAAAAGATAAAGAGGAGACGGCAGCGAAACCACAAGGAAACAGTAGCAAAACGGACTCAAAACAGTAAAGACAACGAACGAGAACAGTGAACCAGTGAACCGGGAGAGTTGCGGAGCATCCAACCTTCCGACGATCGTGTACCATACATCCGAGAGGTGATTTAAAAGGTTAGACCTGAGCGTACATTTTCATTAGCTTATATTCGTTTTTTTTATTATTATTGAATTCTATTCGCATGAGAGTCATTTATGGATGCATGTTGTGGCTTGAATGAAATGGAAGAGTGTCGTCTCTTGTGGTATATAGGATGGAAACCCAGACGTAAATTCCGTAGCCGAATCCGAATGGACGGTAGTGCGGTCTGTACATGGGACACAACTCCACGTACCACCTGAGTAAACGGCACATTATCTTGTGTGGAGTTGCTTTGGTTTATTTATTTCTTGTCATTTAAATCCTGTATGTTGCTTATTCCCGTATGATATGATCGAGTGCATGGGCTTAGCAAGTGCGATGAAAGGTTTCCTAATTGGAGGGGTTAAAATCCTTCACCACGACGCTTTGCCGCACCGATCGATGTGTGTTCGGTTGAATGCGAGATACATTCAATCGAGCATACCTAGTTTGATATGATTGTCTTTATTTTCGTATGCATGATTCAACCGAGCGCATGGGTTTAGTAAGTGTGATGTGAGATCCCCTATGGGGAGGGGCTAAAGCCCTTTACCACGATGCTTTGCCGCGCCGGTTGATGTGTGTTCGGTTGGATGCAAGACACGTTCAATCGGACATACTTAGAATAGTATGATTGTCTTTATATTTGTATGCATGATGTGATGTGACGCGCATGGGCTTAGTATGTTGGTCTAAAGGTCCTCTCCTTGAGAGATCAAGAGCCCTCAAAAAGCCACCTTTACGGCAGTACTTCGCCGCGCCCCTTTATCTTGCTGTTTATGTATTGCGCCCCATTTCATGCATCAGGTCTGTTCCCGTTCGAACGCGTTTACGAACGCAACTCGAACGTGCATGCATTTTTGCCTTATCATGCATCAGGTCTCACTTCCGTTCGAACGCGTTCACGAACGCCATACGAAGCGAGTATTCTGTCATTTCCGTTCGAACGCGTTAACAAACGCCATACGAACGTGAGCATTCTGTTTCATTTCCGTTCGAACGCGTTTACGAACGCTACTCGAACGTGAGCATTCTGTCCCATTTCCGTTCGAACGCGTTTACGAACGCTACACGAACGCGAACACACTGAACTGAGTCTGTCTCATCATATTCATGCATAATTGCCTCTTGGTTGATCTTTCTTGTGTTATATAGCCAACCGTATTGTTTGTATTCCTGCATTTATCCATTCTATGTGTTCTTGGGATTGTATTCAAGCATGATTAGGCTGTTAGCATGTTATTTGGTTAATAGGTTCATGAGATAGTACTCAAGCATGTTTATTCCATTGGTTGCGTCGTTTGCCTTGGTCTTGATTTATCGCATTACGATTCATATGTCTATGCCATGATGACTTTGCAGTATTATTTCTTGTGATATATCGGATGGAAACCCAGACATAAATTCCGTAGCCGATTCCGAATGGACGGTAATGCGGTCTGTACTTGGGATACAACTCCACGTATCACTTGGAAGAGTGCTCACATGTATGCTTGTGCGGATATTATGTATGCTTGTGTTTTCATGAATATGATATGCTGAATGAAGTTGTATGTTCATTGTTACTTTGAGGTATTTTGTTAGACATGTGTTATTAGATATGAGATATATGTGAAATGTATGTATTAGTGTTATTTTGTACTCATGATATAGAAGCATGATATTCTTAGGAATAAGTGTTACTTAAGCCTGATTAAATTATTATGTAAATCCTTTCATTACAAATGGCATAAGTAAGGGACCATTCCGAACCCAACGGTTTAAGGTCTTCCCTTGTGAGGGGTGAGTGCGGCCTTAAATCTCATTTTCCCGGTTCACACCGGGTGGCGACTCCATTACTCTCCGGTTTAGTCCCTCGTGGCTACTCCGTACTCCCAACTAGGCCGCGAGCCTAGGGACAGCATGCGTCGCCCAGTTTTCTGTGTTCCCACAGTTTGGCGACTCCACTGGGGATTGAGAATCGGCCCCGAATATTGTCTTGTAATGTTTGGATTTATGTTTTAATTGACCGTGTCTATAGTGGATAAAATGAGGGTTTAATCAAAGGCATTTTAAGGCTAGGTAATGGTTTGGCGTCTTCCTTCATTCACTACCTTTCTAGAAGGAAAAGTTGTGAAGGCACCTAGATAGCCATCTACTTGTAGCCTATTGTGATGGACTAATTTGGAGGACTCGTTGTTTATTCCTGACAACAAGCGATAAGAGCCTAAGGGGCTTGGGTATTTAAGTGAGCCTCGCTCCACCTTCCCTCTGGGGGATCTACAACGGGAAATCCATTTGACAGTCCGTCACACACCATAGCTCATTGGCACGTACCTTAGTGTATAAAAAATGATGCGCTCACTTGGTTGCTCGAACCCTTGAGTGGGGAGACCTAGTTGTGGGTCATTCTTCGCCGGTGAGAGCCTTTGTCTATACTCTTACTAACCCACCTATAGACCGGGTTGGCTAAAGTAACAATTATTTCCTTGAATATGTGCTTGTGGACCATCCTCATTGGATGCAGTTGGACTATTGTCAGAAATGCGGGCTTGCTGGGCCATTTAAACTGGGGCAAGTTCGTACCTTATGACTATTAGGCCCAAAGCTTCTGAAATGTTGATGGGCCATACTGTAGAAATTATTACGTTTGCATTATCTTTCTTCTATGCTTGTGTTTGGGAACATCGTCGTTTGGATCCGTTTGGACCATTTGCCATGGGATATGGGCTTGTTGGGCCATTTAAACTGGGACAAGAACGTATCTCATGACTATTGGGCCAAAGGCGTCTAAGTGTTGATGGGCCACTTTGTACTTGTGTTCGGACAATTACCATTTGGCTTTAGTTGGGCTCCTTGTCATAAGATGTGAACTCGTTGGGCCATTTAAACTGGGATGGGTTCACTCCTGTGACAATTAGCCCGAAAAATTCTAAAATGGTAACGGGCCGATTTGTGTGAAAATTTTATTTGATTTAGTATATTATATATGATACATGCATCTCATGCACCCCATGCATACATACATCATGCTAACCCTTGTTTCTAAAAGCCATCATAGACTCCCGTTGGGTTAGGGAAAATGGAAGACTCACCAATATACCGAGAACAGACATGAGTGAATCAGATACTGAGGCATCCCGGATAGATCAGTTGGAAAATAGTTTCGCCGAGATTACTGAACAGTTGCAAGCCTTGACTACTGCCATGACAAATATGGCTGTACACCGTGCCGGGGGAGATTCTGAGAACGTAAGGCGAGAGGAGCCTCCGAATGGGTTAGGGGATGATGTCCCCACTTTTGATGATGACATGGCAGAATATGCAACAGGCAAAGTGATTGGGTCTCAGGCAGAATTTCAGAAGCTTCGGGATCAGGTTGAAACAGTTACCCGCAAAATGAGGGGTAAGAACGAGGATTTGCTAGATTATGAGGCAATGACCTTCGGAGAACAGCTGCCAACTCAGTTTAAAATGCCCGACATGGCCAAGTTTAATGGGAACGGAGACCCGAGGGTCCATCTGCAGCAATATGTCTCGGTCATGAGTTCAATGGGCCTATCACAGCGCGCCAGTCCAAAAGATGTTTGGGATGTCACTCGAGGGGGCACCTGTGGTTTGGTATCATTGCCTTGAGAATAAGGTTAAGGAAGATTGGAAGGAACTAGCTGATGCCTTTCTGAAGCAGTATGTTACAGACTTAGAGATTGACTTGTCACTCCGTGATTTGGAGAACACTAAGCAGAAGCCGGAGAAAACTTCAAGGAGTATGTAGACCGCTGGAGATGCCAGCTTCTGAAAATGCAGACTCGGCCCTCTGAGAAGGACCAGATTAAAATGATCATCAAGGGCACTAAGCCCTCGATCTATGGCAAGTTGAGGAGGATGACTTCAATGATTGCGGATTTCTGACAGTTGAGGGAAACTGTCATGGATATTGAGGAAGAAGAGGTTGAAAACAGAAGGTTTTATGGCCAGAATAGAAGAACTTTTGGGGGGCCTACTGAGACCAAGCCCGCTACTGCGAGGTGGCTACCGTCAAGAACCAGCATTTCTCTAACCTGGGGAGGCCGTTATCTAAGGTACTTGAGAAGTTGAAGGGACAAGGACTCCTAAAACCCTTAGAGCCTAAACCACTTCCAGATCCTATACCACCCAACCTTAACCTAAGCTTGTATTGTCACTTCCATCAGAGGAGAGGCCACGAAACTGACAGCTGCACCCGCCTTAGGCATGAAATCCAAAACCTCATTGATGCTCACAAAATACCTGACCCAGAAAGAGAACAACCCAACGCATACAGAATCCCCTACCCAACTACATGATCAACTCTGGCCTACCCGAAACCCTTGTCTTCCAAACTCTCAACCACTCAGCTTCATTCATAGGAATAAGGGATGACAACGGTGGAGAACCATAGGCCAAGAAAGAAAGCAATGTTGCGAATGATGAAATCATCCCTCCTAGTTTATTTGATCATACATTTTTAATATAGACATTGACTTGGTCTACATGTTCGAATCATTTTTCTTTAAATGATAATAAAGATATTATTTCGCTGAATCTCTCCTACAATATGAGTATGTTTGAGAAAAACATTCAACCTTGGCACTATGAAATTCAGGGATGTTTAGAACACGGGGAATCTTCAGGAACAACAACAGTACAGTCAGTTCCAGAAATGAATCAGTTTGGGGATAAGTCCCAGGGCCGAGGCCCGCATCAGTATCAGCTTGGGGGCGAGGCCCGCATCAGTTCAGTATCAGTTCTGCCGGGAATGGCATTATGTGGGGCGAGGCCCGCATCAGTATCAGCTTGGGGGCGAGGCCACATCAGTTCAGTATCAGTTCTGCCGGAATTGCATTATGTGGGGCGAGGCCCGCATCAGTTCAGTATCAGTTCTGCCGGAATGGCATTATGTGGGGCGAGGCCCGCATCAGTATCAGCTTGGGGGCGAGGCCCACATCAGTTCAGTATCAGTCTGCCGGAATGGCATATGTGGGGCGAGGCCCGCATCAGTATCAGCTTGGGGGCGAGGCCCACATCAGTTCAGTATCAGTTCTGCCATGGCATTATGGGGGCGAGGCCCGCATCAGTATCAGCTGGGGGCGAGGCCCACATCAGTTCAGTATCAGTTCTGCCTGGAATGGCATTATGTGGGGCGAGGCCCCGTATCAGTATCAGTCTTGGGGCGAGGCCACATCAGTTCAGCATCAGTCTTGGGGCGAGCCCAATCAGTATCAGTTTGGGGCGAGGCCCACATTATTATCAGTAATGGTTCGGAAATGGACCATTATCACATCTCGCCGAAAATGGCACTCCGAAAATGGAGTATGGTTCGAAATGGACCATCATCTCATCACTTGCCGAAAAGGGCACTCCGAAAATGGAGCATGGTTCGAAATGGACCATCACCTCATCACTTGCCGAAAATGGCACTCTGAAAATGGAGCATGGTTCGAAAATGGACTACTTTCACATCTCGCTGAAGCGGCACTCCGAAAATGGAGCACAGTTCGGAAATGGACCAAGGAAGGCCTAACCCATCAGAATATAATACATATACATGCATACATGCATACATATCACATACATGCAATGTTTGTTTCGTGTTCGCAGGTTTATAGCAGCAAAGACCATCTCATCAAGTAACGGTTCAAAAATGAGCCACAATCTACCACAACAGACGCCGGAAATGGCACTCCAAAATGGAGCACTCACAAACAGACGCCGGAAATGGCACTCCAAAATGGAGCACTCACAACAGACGCCGGAAATGGCACTCCAAAATGGAGCACTCACAACAGACGCCGGAAATGGCACTCCAAAATGGAGCACTCACAACAGAGGCCGAAAATGGCGTTCCAAAATGGAACACACAACACAGATGCCGAAAATGGCGTTCCAAAATGGAACACACACAACAAATGCCGGAAATGGCGCTCCAAAATGGAGCACATACACGAAAGATGCCAAAAATGGCGCTCTAAAAATAGAGCATGGTTCGGGAATGAACCAGGGGTCGCAGCACCTCACCACCAAATCAACTCAACTCGACACATGGTAAGTCAAGTGGCAGCTGGCGAGCCAGGTAAGTAGAAATGCATTGCATAACTTTGATAGGATTGTCACTGTTGCACATTACACAAGTCCCATCAAAGTGGGGGCGCCTGTAGGCACTGCATTTTTACACATAAGTCCCTATGATGAGTCTCATTTTGGAGACACTACCTTTTAAGTCACGGAGGTCACGGGAAACGGACATCGGAAGGGGAAATTCAGAATAAACAAGGTTCACTGTTTTCGTTGGTGCTACGTTCGTGTTTACGTTCGAACGTCAAAGATTGCGGGCGTTCGTGCTGCGTTCGATGATGCGTTCGAACGGTGTCGGTAATTCTGGTTTTGCTGCTAGCCTCACATCCAGCCCATTAGCCCCCCAAAGCCCATAAAACACATCCCAATTTAAATAAATAAATATTAATTAAAACATTAACTAAATAAGATAATAATTAAATTAATTAAATAATTAAATAAAACATATACCAAACATAAAATAAACAATTACCAACTTAAACTAAAATCATGCCTAAATTAAACAAATCACATACTAAATCAAAATATAATCATGCCTAATTAAAATCAATCAACCAATTATATTCCCAATCTAATAAGATTATTCCCAAACTTAAAATATTTTATTCCTAATCCAAGCCAATCAAATATTCAACCTTCCCTATCTAGCCAAGATTTGTCCCCCCCCCCTCAATCTTTGACTTCCCTTAACCAAACCAAATCAAATCCCTCTTCAATTAGCCAAATCCCTTTCCTTGTCAAGCCCAACCCTTTGCCTATAAAAAGAACCCTTCACCAACCTTCTCAACCCTAGACCCTAGTCCCTAGCTCATACACAACACACATAAAAATTACAGGAAGAACACACCCAAGAAAAAAGGAAGCAAAAGATAAAGAGGAGACGGCAGCGAAACCACAAGGAAACAGTAGCAAAACGGACTCAAAACAGTAAAGAAAACGAACGAGAACAGTGAACCAGTGAACCGGGAGAGTTGCGGAGCATCCACCCTTCCGACGATCGTGTACCATACATCCGAGAGGTGATTTAAAAGGTTAGACCTGAGGGTACATTTTCATTAGCTTATATTCATTTTTTTTTATTATTATTGAATTCTATTCGCATGAGAGTCGTTTATGGATGCATGTTGTGGCTTGAATGAAATGGAAGAGTGTCGTCTCTTGTGGTATATAGGATGGAAACCCAGACGTAAATTCCGTAGCCGAATCCGAATGGACGGTAGTGCGGTCTGTACATGGGACACAACTTCACGTACCACCTGAGTAAACGGCACCATTCTCTTGTGTGGAGTTGCTTTGGTTTATTTATTTCTTGTCATTTAAATCCTATATGTTGCTTATTCCCGTATGATATGATCGAGTGCATGGGCTTAGCAAGTGCGATGAAAGGTTCCCTAATTGGAGGGGTTAAAATCCTTCACCACGACGATTTGCCGCACCGATCGATGTGTGTTCGGTTGAATGCGAGATACGTTCAATCGAGCATACCTAGTTTGATATGATTGTCTTTATTTTCGTATGCATGATTCAACCGAGCGCATGGGTTTAGTAAGTGTGATGTGAGATCCCCTATGGGGAGGGGCTAAAGCCCTTTACCACGATGCTTTGCCGCGCCGGTTGATGTGTGTTCGGTTGGATGCAAGACACATTCAATCGGACATACTTAGAATAGTATGATTGTCTTTATGTTTGTATGCATGATGTGATGTGACGCGCATAGGCTTAGTATGTTGGTCTAAAGTCCTCTCCTTGAGAGATCAAGAGCCCTCAAAGGCCACCTTTACGGAAGTACTTCGCCGCGCCCCTTTATCTTGCTGTTTATGTATTGCGTCCAATTTCATGCATCAGGTCTGTTCCCGTTCGAACGCGTTTACGAACGCAACTCGAACGCGCATGCATTTTTGCCTTATCATGCATCAGGTCTCACTTCCGTTCGAACGCGTTCACGAACTCCATACGAACGCGAGCATTCTGTCTCATTTCCGATCGAACGCGTTAACAAACGCCATACGAACGCGAGCATTCTGTTTCATTTCCGTTCGAACGCGTTTACGAATGCTACTCGAACGTGAGCATTCTGTCCCATTTCCGTTCGAACGCGTTTACGAACGCTACACGAACGCGAACACACTGAACTGAGTCTGTCTCATCATATTCATGTATAATTGCCTCTTGGTTGATCTTTCTTGTGTTATATAGCCAACCGTATTGTTTGTATTCCTGCATTTATCCATTCTATGTGTTCTTGGGATTGTATTCAAGCATGATTAGGTTGTTAGCATGTTATGTGGTTAATAGGTTCATGAGATAGTACTCAAGCATGTTTATTCCATTGGTTGCGTCGTTTGCCTTGGTCTTGATTTAACGCATTATGATTCATATATCTATGCCATGATGACTTTGGAGTATTATTTCTTGTGATATATCGGATGGAAACCCAGACATAAATTCTGTAGCCGATTCTGAATGGACGGTAATGCGGTCTGTACTTGGGATACAACTCCACGTATCACTTGGAAGAGTGCTCACATGTATGCTTGTGCGGATATTATGTACGCTTGTGTTTTCATGAATATGATATGCTGAATGAAGTTGTATGTTCATTGTTACTTTGAGGTATTTTGTTAGACATGTGTTATTAGATATGAGATATATGCGAAATGTATGTATTAGTGTTATTTTGTACTCATGAATATAGAAGCATGATATTCTTAGGAATAAGTGTTACTTAAGCCTGATTAAATTATTATGTAAATCCTTTCATTACAAATGGCATAAGTAAGGGACCATTCCGAACCCAATGGTTTGAGGTCTTCCCTTGCGAGGGGTGAGTGCGGCCTTAAATCTCATTTTCCCGGTTCACACCGGGTGGCGACTCCATTACTCTCCGGTTTAGTCCCTCGTGGCTACTCCGTACTCCCAACTAGGCCGCGAGCCTAGGGACAACATGCGTCGCCCAGTTTTCTGTGTTCCCACAATCACACCAGGTAACATCCTAATAATAGAGATAAAAATCGAAAAACGCTTACCTGAAGAGTTGAATTGGACAGGAAATAGTATTTTTCTTTGAGTTAGAATATTGGGGGACTCTGAGTTTGCGACATATTTTGGATGTAATGCATATAGGAAAAATTATTTGTGAGAGTTTAGTGGGTACACTATTCAATATTCCGGGTAAGACAAAAGACACTGTAAATGCTAGATTGGACCTACAAGATTTTAGAATTTGCAGTGAATTGCATTTACAAGTCACCTCTCGAGGTCTTATTAAGCCTCATGTTAGTTATGTGCTCAATCAATCGGAGAGAAAATCATTCTGTGATTGGCTGAAAATGGTTAAATTCCCTGATAATTATGCATCGAATATTGGGTGTTGGGTCAGAGCTGATACAATAACGGGATTAAAGAGTCACGATATTCATGTGCTTCTCGAGATTCTCCTTCCTGTTGGCATTCGATCTTATCTCCCCCCGAATGTATGCGACGTTATACTTGATCTATGTGGCTTCTTTAAACAATTATGTCAGAGGACATTAAGCACATCTGTTATTGACAACCTTGAGCGATGAATAGTGATAATCCTATGCAAGCTGGAGCGAATTTTGCTACCCGTTTTTTTTTATAATCCTATGAATCGTGACGACCTTGAACATCTGGCTGTGCATTTACCGGCTGAAGCTAGAAAGGGAGGTCATGTCCATTACAGATGGATATATCCCATTGAGAGGTACTATATATATATATTATATACAGTTTTATATAAGAAATTTTTTAACTTTTTCATGTGGATAGAATTTAGTATTAATGCAAACTTTTTGTCATATCTGCAGGGCTTTGGGAGACTACAAACAATATGTGAAAAACAAGGCACGCCCTGAAGGGTCAATAGCTGAAGCTGTTATAATAAGTGAAGCAATAACATTTTGTTCGATGTACATGCAGAATATTGAAACTTATTTTAATCGTCGGCCACGAAACTATGATGGAGATACAAGTAATAACCAAGATATCACAGTGTTCCGTCAAAATTGCAGACCATTTGGAGCAGTAGGTGTCAATTACTAACCCTTCAGGAAGTTCATCGTGCGCATTGGTTTATATTGAGTAATTGTGATGAAGTGCAACCGTATTTAACGTAAGTTTTTCTGGTGCATAACTACTGTATTTTTGCCATACATTAACCGTGATAATTTATTGTAGGCAACATCTAACAATGCTACAATGTGGTGGTGACCACAATGTTGATGGAACACATAAAAAAGAATTTCCTAAATGGTTTGAGACAACTGTAAGTTAGAATATTTTATATTTATTTTTATCCTAACATTAAACATTTCAGTTTGTTATATTAACACATATATTTTTTTCTCATTGTCAGATTAACAACCAAGTGCAAAATGGTCAATTGGACTCACAATCCTCGTTGGTTTCTTTGGCTTATGGGCCTCAAAAGCAGGCTTATGAGTACAGTGGATGCATTGTCAACGGAGTTAGATTTCATACCGAACAACGAGATGTTACTTATGTGACTCAAAATTCTGGAATTATAGTCGAAGGAGAACACGGCTCAGATCTAATTGACTTCTACGGCGTATTGCAATCAGTCATTGAGTTGATATACCGACCCAGACGACAAATTGTTCTATTCGACTGTAAGTGGTTTGACACAAATGCCAGAAAGAGGAGAATTCAAGTTAGTAATCATCTAACGTCAATTAATGTTCAACGTTTTTGGTACAAGAATAATCCATACATTTTTTGTACCCAAGCACGTTTAGTGATATATATATCTGATCCTAAGTTAGGAACTGGATGGATGGTGGTAGAAACGTTACAACATAGGGCCATCTGGGACACGCAGGAGAAAGATAGAGTTGACATATCAGATGAAACAGAAGAAATCTCCGGCAACTTTGAAGTTACTGAACAAATATTTTATGGACCAACTGTCACCGTTCCTGAAAATATCACATTAACTCGAGCTAGTAAAGGCGTTGAGATAATTCATTATTCTGAAGTGAGCGTTGAAGTAGCAAGTGAAGAACAATTTGACACTAAAGATGACTTCGATTCCAGTCATGAATCCTTAAATACCGACGATAATAGTGATTAATGAAGTTACTGTATTTTGTGATTGATGAATAATTTTCTGGATTATAATGTATGGTTGTTGATTTTAATTACTCTTTAGATATTGTTGAAATATTATCGTAATTGTTAATAGTATAACTATCATATATTTGTTATTAATATTTTTAATGGTAGACATTTAGTGTCGAAAAATAGTATTCAACGCTAAATGGTAGACATTTAGCGTCGAAGAATAGTCGACGCTAAATGTCTGTCCTTTAGCGTCGAAACAATAATCGACGCTAACTAAAAAAATTAAATTTTCCGGAAAAATAACCCTAATTTTTTAATAAGCCGCCTACTTTTTGGCGTCGAATTAGTCGACTCTAAAATGAAATTAATTCGACGCTAAATGTCGTTTAAATCCCTAAAACCAGTGTCCTCTTCTTCCTCAGCTCAAACGAAAAAAATCATCCCCTCTCACTCTCTTCTTCTGCATTCTCGGCTCCAACCACTCTTCTGCAACGAATTTACAGGTAAGTCTCACTTGTTGATTTTAATTTGATGATGATGATGAATTTGATGATAATGGTTGTCGATGATGATGATGAATTTTGATGATGGTAACTGTTGTTGATGATGATGAATTTGCATGATTATGATGATTGTTGATGTATGATGATGATGATGATGATGAATTTGCATGATGATGATGATTGTTCATAGAGTGGAATTATTGATGATGATGATGATTGTTGATGAATGATGATGATGATGATGATTGTTGATGAATGATGATGATGATGATTGTTGATGAATGATGAATGATGATAATTGTTGTAAATGATGATGATTGTTGATGAACAGCAGCAAATTTGCTGTTGTTCTGCCCAGAACAGTGAGATTGATGCTGGTTGATGTGTCATCATTATGTACCATTGGGATCTTTGTCGTTGCAACATTGATTGAATTGAAAGCTAAAATTGGATTTTCCCTGCGAGGGTTTAATTGGTTCATTCATGGATGTGTACTGCCTGCATGGGGCTTGCTCTTATTATCCATTAGACAAATTTCTTATTCTTTCTTTATGGCATTTAGTTCGAAATATTTATAATCAAACTTGGTTTTAGCAATTTGATGACGCTAATGCGACGGGTTTTTACATATGGCACCGGGCAATCGCATACGGGCTAACGTGACTCCATCTACATCAGCAAGGGCAACTGGCCCTGGTGAATTCTCTGCTAGCACATGTGAGTCCAGTATAGTGAAGGGTCGAGGACGCACCCGTGGCCTGGGGTTGGCTAAGTACGTTAAGGCTCACGGCCGTATCCGGATAGAGATATCAGATGATGGATGTTGTGATATTTTTATATCGTACCGCAAGTGTACGGTGTCAAGTTTTAGTATAAATCAGTGAAAGAGTGTCGAACCCACAGAGATTGCGTTAACTCGCACTAAGTACTACAATTGATAATCCTAACTTTATTTAGAAAACAATTAATAAGATTTTTATAAATAAATAAATATAAAAATAAAAGTAATTATATAGGAGGAACTAATACGATAGAGATTCTAGATCCTGATTTCACCTAGCTGTCGCCTATGTATTTGTTATGCCAATTACCATGTTCAGTTATATTGTTTATAAGTCAAGACTCCTAAAATATCCACTCCCTCTCTCGAGTGCCGAGTGAAAATATTATCAACTATAGACTTCGATATCTCTATAAAAATCCAATAGTTAATAACTCATTACGATTTGTGATTCTATGTTAACGACTTCAAAGGACTACAGATTCTCTCGAACTCTATAAAATCCTAGGTTATATTCTCTAGATCTATTCAAAATCCCCTCTCTCGAGTGATAGATTCTAAACATATATCATCTTCAATGTGGCCAACAATCAAGAAGCATTAAACTCAAAAGAATATAAATAATTAATAAAACTTCATTACAAAACTGATAAACAAAATACAAGGTTCAAGCATCAATTACAATTGTTCTCCAAAATTAAGGAGTAAACTCATGACAAAAGATAAAACATTGAATAATCAAGCCACGAATCTAATGGAAATCATTAGAGTTCTAAGAAAGAAATAAGAAGATAAAACCCGAATTGAATCTCTTCCTCTCCGGATATTACAGCCTTTGTCTCCTCTTGTCGCTCTTCAATCCTCTCCTTGGATCTCTAAAAATATTTAATTATGTGTTTTGTGCTCTGTATTAGCCTCCCCTTGAATGTTGGATGAACTGTTATATTTATAGTTGAGGCTTGGAGTTTTTGGGTAGCATTAGGATTATTAAAAACCCTAAAAAGCAAATCCTGAAACGTGTAGGTTTTCTTCCGAATCTTTGCAGCTTTTGTAACTGGGCGCCGGGGCGCTGAACTCTCGGCAATTTGTATGGGTCTCGTGCAGTCTTGAGGCGCTGGCGCTGTGGCGCTTGTGCTTATTTCCTCTCACTTTAACCTTGGCGCCATGGCATTGGTGGAAATAAGTGGGCGCCACATCTCTTATGCTTTTAATTAATGTCAAAGTCAAATTCTCTTCTCTTTCACAAATATAGCCCATGTTGCATGCTTATTTTGGTCAAATATAGTGGCTGCCTTGGTGTGCTCTCCAATTTGCGTGAAGCTTGCTTTCTTTCTTTTTTTTTTTTATTATATTTTCTTTATTCAACAATTTGTCCACTCTCTTTGTTGCTTTTATAACTCACGTGCATGCCTTTTCTGCATAAACAAATAATGGGCGCCATGGCTCCCGTTGCTCGTCCTGTGTTCCCTGAAGTTCCCAAAACACGTGCAATTATTCCCCGATCCATATTTTAATGCTCCTTCAAATAAAACATAAAATAAATTATAAATGATATTAAATATCTCGAATTATAACAAAATAATAAGCTGAGAATGCCATAATAAGTGGGTATAAACCACACTTATCAATGGACACACTCAAGTCGGACAACATAATTCAGCGTTTAATACAGCCATAAGAGCTACAGCTCGATATGAAGCTCCCCGAAACTACGTTTCTTGGAGAAAGATACCGTGGGAGACGAAAATGAACCAGCTATTCCCTTCGCTACTTGTAAGTTTTCGATATTGTTTGTTATTTAACATTTTTATTTTAAATAACAATTTACTCAAATTTTCATTTAGGAGTGGTTCGACTTCGATCTGACCAAGATGAATGTCCAACAATATATTGACTACCACATGGGGAAAAGTTATAAAGATTATAGGACAAAAGTCCTGAAACCAATATTCGACGAACATGGACCTTCAGATGCTCTACAACACAAGCCTGATTTTATAGAGGAACAAGACTGGACATTCTTATGTGAGCTTTGGTCTAACAAAAAACACGAGGTAAATTTTGAAATAAACGGAAATTTATAATTGTCTTTGTTTTCGGTACTTACAGAGTTGGTAAATGCAGGATAAATGTCACGCAAATTCAGAAAATCGAAGTCACTTGCGTTTTAACCACCGTGGAGGTTCGAAGCCATTTATCCAACATCGTGCCGAACAATCTGAGGTAAATATATCCTAACGTAAAATTTAACAGTTCATTGTTTTTACTAATGTGGAATAGTATTGAATTTATTTTCTGTTTATAATAGAGTAGCACATGTGAGCTGCAATCATTTCCAATTTTTTCCGTGTGACACATTACAATGAGAGGAACAAATGGATAAATAAAGAAGCCGAACACTGCTATGTAAGTTTCAGTATTTAAAATAAAATAATTAATATTATATATGTTAATTTTTTTCTCAAATTCTAATATTAACTTATTTTTTGAAACATAACGAAATGATGGAACTCCAACATCAAACTCAGGAGACAGGGTCCGACCCCATACCAGATGAGCAGTTGTCGCAATTGGTTTTCAAGAATCAGACAGCTTACAACGTTGGCCTTGGCACTCGTAAGAAGCCGACGTCATTTGCACGCAATATTGTTAATTCAGACAATGTCTCTCTTCGAGACGAGTTAGTCACCACCAAAGACGAGCTAGCCACCACCCGAGACGAGCTGAAGCAGACTAAGTAGAAGCTAGAACAGGTCACGGTGGATCACGAGAAGAAGATGGAGCAGTTGGAACAGCAAATGCTGGTTTTCCGTTAGATGTTGGAGGCCTCAATCAGTCCGGGTGCATCGGGCTCGAGCGTCCCCCATCACAGTAGCAATTAATTTTATATTTGGTTTTGTATAAACATTCTGAACAAATAGATTTCATATAATTTTTTTTTTCTAAAACAAATTTCAATATAATAATTATTATAATATTTCATAATTCTGTTATTAATCAGATTTTTTCAATTAAATTAAATATTAAATTAATTATTTTAGACCAAAAGAAGTAAATTAATAATTTTTTAAAAAATAAATTTTTTTAACTATTAGCGTCGACTAATTCGAAGCTAAAAATTGACTTATGGCGTCGAAAATTTCGACGCTAATATGAACAAAACAATCGCCGCTGTAAGTATACAGATATTACTTTTTTAATATACTTTAGCGTCGAAACATGTCGACGCTAAATATTTCGTCGCTAAATATAACCTATAGCGTCAAAAAATTTAATTTAGCGTCGAAAAAAATTGGACGCAAAATATAATTTTTAAGGTCGCATTTATTTATTTCGACGCTAAAAGTGATTGTCGTCGACATTTCGGTGTCCATTTTTTGCGTCTAATTATTTTGACGCTAATTGTATTTTGCGTCGAAACTTTGACTTATGGCGTCGAATTATTTCGACGCTAAAAGGTCTAATTCTTGTAGTGACCAACGAACAGACGTAGGTCTGATCTAAATAGATCGGTGAAGTGACTGCCATCTAAGTGTGGAGGATAACTCAGATATCCACAGTGGTATCTCAAGTCAAAGAATCACTATGCTCACTCAACCAGAGAAGATTCTTATTGACGTTGGTGTACCATCCATTAAGAATCTTCGGTGAGTCGTTCAGTGTTTATCCGCTATAAACACCTACACGTCTATACGAGTCTCCAAGACTCATGGTTCACTGAGAACCATCGGAATCCAAGATTCCAATATACGACATGTACCAGTCTCTACGGGTTTACTTTACTGACCAAGTAGTGTAAACCTTGACCGGGAACTGTCTAAGAATGACAACGTCATGATACAACTCAATGTCAGTAGCGACGCTTTTGCAACAGTATCATAACTAATCATTCTAAGGTCGGTTACGTCTTTACCATATTAAAGAAGAAGTTATATAAAAGAAACTGTTCATTTTATTCATAATAAAACATTACATTAGTATTTACAAGGAAATACATAATAAAATTGGCGCTCAGAGCACCAACCCTAACAATTAGATGTTAACACACCTCTACGGACTTAATTAATCGGATCACAGATGTGTTTTTTTTTTTGCCATTGCTTCCTTAGATGCTTCCTCCAACTAAATAGAGCACTGAATATTAAAAAATTTTCGCTTACAACTCATGATTGTATGGGTTTTTGGGGGCTGAATCCGGTAACGCAGCGGAAGCGGTGGAAAATCAGATTTTTCGATTTCAAAAATTTTTCTCGAATTAATTAATAAACATATTTATTTAATATTCCAATAATCAAATTATGAAATAAAATTCATTAAATCATATTTAAGTGAATTTACCAAATTACCCTTACTTGGTATTTTTGTCCATTTTAATCCGAAATTGATCAAATCAATTTTGAATGATTCTAAATCATTTCCAAGATGAACTTAGCATGTTCAAAAAATCAAAACAGTAAAAGCAACAAAATCCCCAATTTTCTTCATTTGGCCGAGAGCCTCATTAAGGTTCCAAATTGTGCACTTTGTCATTTCATGCTTCAAAACACATCAAGATATAATCCAATCAACATGAAACTTTATATGCATCATATACACATCCAAATACACAACATAAATGAAAAAACCCAAATTTGGATGAGGTCTTAAACCCAATTTTTCAAATTATTCAAAATGAACAAATTAGACCAAATTGGTTAAACCAATTACTTTAATCATCATTCTTCCATCCAATCAAAGTCTCAACACAATGAAACAACTCAAGATCAAATCTAGGTCATCTTAGAGTGGATCAACAACTCTAG
Organism: Zanthoxylum bungeanum; assembly: GCA_019454045.1. Lineage (NCBI taxonomy): Eukaryota > Viridiplantae > Streptophyta > Magnoliopsida > Sapindales > Rutaceae > Zanthoxylum > Zanthoxylum bungeanum. The sequence continues at coordinate 28,718 of SKCR01029978.1, forward strand.
ATTAGAAACAAGATTTCCAAAACCACAAAAGAATGCTTACAACTACAATAGTCACAAGCTTCATTCATCACACATGCTCAACACTTCCAAAAAAACTTCCATCATCAAAAACACAAAGAATAAAGAAAAGAATAACTTAAGAACATCACAAGATGTTGCCTAGATCATAAGGAACATTTTCTTATCTAATAGTAAGTGGGAAAAACTTACTAAATCCAAACTTTTTTCTTTAGTTTCTTCTTTTCTTCCTCACTTGCTTCTCTTGTTTCTTTAATGGAGTTCTTTGTAAATTGTATTAGTTTATTAAAGTGAAATGAAATGAAAACAATATATACTTGCTACCAAAAACCCTTTGGCCGAATTTGTCAAAGACAAAATACAAGAATATTAATTTCAATTTCATTTCAAGTTAATCTTATCAACTTATAAATATCTAAAACACTATAAAGATATTAATAATAAGTCAACAAAGGCAACTTAATCATTTAAACCAAATATCCAAATGTAAGATATTTATATTTTAATTAACTTAATCATTTAACAATTAAATAATTAATTAATTAATTAAATACAAATATATTAAATATATGTATTATATTTACATTAAATATCAAATACATATATTCAATTAGGATATTAGTCAAATATCTCAATTTGACTATTAATTAATGTGTATTTAAATTAACCAAGTCTTAAATGTAAATACACAATAATTAATCAAATGACGGTCGGGTCCCTTTTGCACGTATCTTGCGTTTAACCTTTAAACGACTTTATAAATAATCAATATTATTGATTAATATTGCACTAGTGCTCTACGAGTATGTTTCATTATTGAGACTCTCTAGATTCAGGTATATCCGTCACGAAATCAAATTTCGTGTCCAAAATTTATCCACCCATAAATTATGACGATCACGGATAATATCGCTGAATCATACAGGTCGAGGTCATGGGAAATGTATAATTCCTCTGTCACAGGTATCCGGATAAATCCCAGAGATATAGATGTAAACGTCAAATTTCTACGGGGATTATCCAGTCGACTATTCCATTAGCAATCTCTAAACGAATGTTTAGAACTAGCTTCTAAACTTTACCACGGGCCCATGGTTTTATCTGATTGCTAATCATATGGACTACCTATGCTCTGGTACACAGAACTGACGGATCATATCTTGATACACATAGGACACCCTGAGGATCTATCTACACCCAACGAACAGGCGGAGGTCTGATCTAAAAAGATCGGTGACGTGACTGTCATCTAAGTGTAGAAGATGTCTCATGTGCCCACAATGGCATCTCAAGTCTAAGAATCACAAGTGCTACTCAACCCGATAAGATTCTTATTGACGTTGGTGTACCATCCATTAAGAATCTTCGGTGATTCGTTCAGTGTTTATCCGCTATAAAAACCTACACGTCTATACTAGTCTCCAAGACTTATGGTTCATTGAGAAACCATTGGAATCATATATTCCAGTATACGACATGTACCAGTCTCAATGGGTTTACTTTACTGACCAAATAGTGTAATCCTTGACCAGGAACTGTCTGAGAATGACAACGTCATGATACTACTCAATGTCAGTTGCGACGCATTTGCAACAGTACCATGACTAATCATTCTAAGGTCATTACGTCTTTACCATATAATAAGATAGATTATATTATAGAAATTGCATATATTATTCATAATAATAATGTTTTACAGAAGTATTCAAAAGAAATACAACCAGGAATTGGCGATCTGAGCACCAACCCCAACAAAATCTCCCACTTGCTCTAGTGCCAATATCGATTGTATCTAATACCCATCAACTCCACGTGTTTATCAAACAACTTCGGAGGTATGGCCTTCGTCAGCGGGTCTGCTACATTATCTTCACTCGGTACCTTGCACACGACAATATCCCTTCGCGACACGATCTCTCGAATGATGTGGTACTTGCGTTCCACATGCTTCGACTTCTGATGCGCCCTCGGTTTCTTTGCTTGCGCAATGGCTCCAGTATTATCACAGTATAGGGAATCGCATTCTCGATACTTGGGACAACTCCCAATTCTGTGATAAATTCTTTATATCCACACAACCTCTTTTGCAGCTTCAGAAGCTGCAATATATTCCGCCTCAGTGGTGGAATCAGCTGTCGATCCCTGTTTGGAACTCTTCCAACAAACTGCACCTCCGTCAAGGGTAAATACGAATCCAGATGTAGACTTTCTATCATCGGGATCCGATTGGAAATCAGAATCCGTATACCCGTTAACTTGCAGTTCGTTTCCTCCATATAATATTAACTTATCCTTAGTACCTTTAAGATACTTTAGGATATGTTTAATGGCCATCCAATGGTCATTACCCGGATTGGACTGATATCAACTAGTTACGCTAACAGGAAACTGATATCAGGCCTCGTACATAACATGGCATAAATATGCTACCCAAACACGAAGCATAAGGTTGGTTAGACATTCTAACCTTCTCATCTTCTTTTTGTGGACACATCTTCTTAGAAAGATGAATCCCATGTCTGAACGATATGTTTGCTGTCTTACAGTTACCAAAACTATACTGTTCCAAGATCTTATCTACGTGCGTTGATTGGGATAACCCAATCAGCCTCCTTTGTCTATCTCTATAGAGTTTTATCCCTAAAACATATGAAGCTTCTCCCAGGTTCTTCATGGAGAAATTCTTACAGAGGTATGCTTTGACACTTTGTAACATACCTAAATCATTCCCAATGATTAGGATGTCATCAACATATAGGACTAAAAATACGACCATGCTCCCACTGGCCTTCTGATACGCACATGATTCTTCCGAATTCTTGAGAAAACAAGACGATCTAATAATCTCGTCGAATCGAAGATTCCAACTTCGTGAAGTTTGTTTAAGTCTGTAAATGGACTTCTTAAACTTACATACCATACCCGAGTTTTCGCTGGACGTGAAACCTTCCGGCTGTTCCATATAGATTTCTTCATCAAGAAATCCATTTAGAAAAGCCGTTTTGACATCCATTTTCCAAATCTCGTAGTCATGATACGCAGCTATAGAAAGCAAAATCCGGGTAGACTTAAGCATTGCTACTGGCGAAAAAGTTTCATTATAGTCGACACCAGGTCACTGTGTGTAACCTTTTGCTACCAGTCGGGCCTTGTAATTTTCAACCTTACCGTCAGGCCCGCGCTTCCTCTTGTAAACCCATTTACAACCGATAGGAACAATTCCTTTGGGAAGCGGAACCAAGTCCCAAACTTGATTCTCATACATTGAGTCTATCTCGGATTTCATGGCACTTTGCCATTTCACGGAGTCGATGTCCAACATCGATTCTCTATAGGTGAAATGATCTATCTCTTCAACTAAGAGAACATCCAGACTCTTTTCTTGTATCAAATACAAGCGTTCAGGAGGTCTAGATACCATTTCCGACCTACGGAGTGTGTGTGTTGAAGGTCCTTCATCTACTTGAACTTCAGGTTCCTCCGTTAGTTCGTTGTTTTCAGGTTGGACTTCATCAAACTCAATCTGTCTATGATTACCACCTTCTGACAAAAATTCTACTTCTAGAAATTTTGCGAAGTGAGCTACGAACACATTTCGATGCTCATATCATAGAACAGATATCCCCTCGTATTCGAAGGATATCCGACAAACCTAAACTTTTGCCCTCGAGGCGAAAGCTTATCTTGTTGAGTCACCCTGGCATAGGTAGGACAACCCCAAACCTTAATATAATTAAGATTTGGTCTCCTACCGAACCATATCTGATACGGAGTCGTAGGAACAGCTTTTGAAGGAATCTTGTTCAAAAGATGTGCGGCTGTTAAGAGAGAGTAGCCTCATAAGTAATAGGGCAAATCTGTAAAACTCAACATTGATCGGACCATATCCAATAAAGTCTGATTTCTACTCTTAGATGCTTCATTGTGTTTTGGGGTACCTGGAGGAGTATATTGAGCGAGAATCCCATTCTCCTTCATATAATCCATGAACTCACCACTCATATATTCGCCGCTTCGATCTGATCGAAGGCATTTAATATATTACCAGTTTGTTTTTCTACTTCATTTCGGAATTCTTTGAACTTTTCAAAGGTTTCCGATTTATGTCGCATCAAATACACATAACCGTACTGTGACAAATCATCGGTAAAGGTAATGAAGTACGAATAACCACTGTGAGCAGTTTGACTTAGTGGACCACATATATCAGAATGTACGAGTTCCAGTAAGTTAGTGGCGCGGTGTCCAACACCAGAAAATGGTGCTTTGGTCATCTTACCCTGAATACATGATTCACAAGTTGGATAGGATTCAATGGTAAGATCTGGTATCAAACCATTCCTAACCAATTGGGTAAGGCGTTTAACGCCAATGTGACCAAGCCTCAAATGCCAAAGTTCAGTATTATTAATTACAGGTAAACTACGTTTATTAACTCCAGTATTTAATATATCTTTTGAAGTTTGCAATGTATAATGACCATGCAGGTTTGGACAACAAATTATCTGAATATTATTACTATCATATAAATATAAAGAACTGTTCTTAATATTAATATAAAAGCCTTCTGTATCCAATACAAAAAGTGATATGATATTAGCTACACATACTGGTACAAAATGACAGTCATTTAACAAAAGTGTCACATTCGACAATGAGATCTCGCATACTCCCACTGCAACTGCATCCAAATAGTCTCCACTCCCGAACCGCAACTGCATCTCCCCGGGCTTCAGCCTCCTACTTTCCTTCAGCACCTGCAACGAATTGCAAATGTGAATGGGACAAGCAGAATCTAAAATCCAGTTGGATGTAACGGCTTCACAAGCCAAAGATAAATCAATAACTGGAAAAATAAATGTACCTGATGTAGATGCTCTATCTCTCCTCAGCTGGGCGATGTAATCATGACAGTTCCTTTTCCAATGCTCGACTTTGCCGCAGTGGTGGAATTTGTCTTCAGAAGCCCTCTTGGGCTTAGCAATCTTCGCCTGTTGTTGAGGACCAAAAGCCTTCTTCTTCTTTCCCTTCTTCTTCTTTCCCTTGGACCATCCTTGGGAAGAAGCAGAAAGAGAAGTAGATCTAGGAGGGCGAGTCGGTAATCCCTTCTTAAAGTCCTCTTCTGCCGTGAGCAACATCCTATGTAGCTCCTGGTAGGTACAGACAGTCCCATTCATGTTGAAGTACATCACGATTTGGCGATATGAAGGTGGAAGCGAACCAAAAATGACACTCCTATCGAGAATGTCATTTAAGATGAGATTATGTTGCCTCAACTGATCGATCAAATCGATCATCTGAAGAACATGTGGGCTAACATCTTGCCCCTCATCCAGACGTGCATGGAACAATTCCATTGCGACTTTGTGAACAATCACTTGTTCTTGGTTCTCAAACATTGTCTCAATCGCGTCATCATATTATAGGAATCTAGCATACCATAGTATTGTTTCTTGAGTTTCGGAGACAGCGAACTAAGGATGTATGATTTAACCCTTAAATCATCATCCTTCCAAGTTTCAAAAACTTGGTGTTCCTCCTCCGAAGAATCCGCACCACAGCAAGGGGCAACGGACCCTCAAGAACATATCCCAGCTTTTCATAATCGAGGACAATCCTCAAATCCAATTCCCAGTCGGCGAAGTTCTCAGCGCCTTTCAGTTTGTTCGAATCAAGCATACGCGTAAACTGATTTGTTGATTGTGCCGCCATCGCCAATCTAGCATATAGATCATGAAAAACGGTTAGCAGAAATCAAGCAGTTTCATATAATATCAAAAGCATAAACTAGATCATGGATTTTTAATCTAAAAATGCCCCTCCCACTAAATCATGCAATACTGTAATCCCAAAACAGAATACAAAGATTTAATAATTAAATTAAATACAAATAGTGAAAAGTGGATCCCGTGAATATATTTCAGCTCACAGCAGATGCACGGTCTCGCCTACGTATATTCATCAGGTAGACAACTCATTTGTCAATCACTCAATAGTGACTCCTGGGTTTTCGGTCCTGGCCGTTTCTCGTTGTCGCTGCGAAGGCAGGCCCACAAGGAGACGTACCAAGGTTAAACTCGTCAATGATAAACTCAAGTTACTTACGTAATCCTGACAGCTAGGGCATGTTCAGAATTCCGCTTTTACTTGAATTTATCTAGTCTCTGATATACATCCGGTATAAATAAATCTTTATCGGCTACACCCTCACAGCAGAGGCACGGTCTCGGATGTAGTCACAGAGAAGTATTCATAAACCGTATTGACAAGACGGGCCACATAACATGCATCAAATACATAATTACATTAAACCTTATTAATTAGGGATTTTACGCTAAGTGTCATACACACTAAATCTAATCAAATTAGATTATTATAAGCATGCATAAAGGCAAGAAATCATGATTAAACATTTATTTAATAAAGGCTAATCATTTTAGGGGGCCTAGAATCAGACTCGCTCTTATACCATTTTGTAGGGGTTTTTAGGTGCTGAATCTGGTAACGCAGCGGAAGCGGTGGAAAATCAGATTTTCCGATTTCAAAAATTTTTCTCGGATTAATTGAATAAAAATATTTATTTAATATTCCAATAATCAAATTATGAAATAAAATTCATTAAATCATATTTAAGTGAATTTACCAAATTACCCTTACTTGGTATTTTTGTCCATTTTAGTCCGAAATTGATCAAATCAATTTTGAATGATTCTAAATCATTTCCAAGATGAACTTAGCATGTTCAAAACATCAAAACACCAAAAGCAACAAAATCCCCAATTTTCTTCATTTGGCCGAGAGCCTCATTAAGGTTCCAAATTGTGCACTTTGTCATTTCATGCTTCAAAACACATCAAGATGTAATCCAATCAACATGAAACTTTATATGCATCATATACACATCAAAATAAACAACATAAATGAAAAAACCCAAATTTGGATGAGGTCTTAAACCCTAATTTTTCAAATTCTTCAAAATGAACAAATTAGACCAAATTGGTTAAACCAATTACTTTAATCATCATTCTTCCATCCAATCAAAGTCTCAACACAATGAAACAACTCAAGATCAAATCTAGGTCATCTTAGAGTGGATCAACAACTCTAAATTAGCAACAAGGTTTCCAAAACCACAAAAGAATGTTTACAACTACAATAGTCACAAGCTTCATTCATCACACATGCTCAACACTTCCAACAAAACTTCCATCATCAAAAACACAAAGAAAAAAGAAAAGAATAACTTAAGAATGTCACAAGATGTTGCCTAGATCATAAGGAACATTTTCTTATCTAATAGTAAGTTGGAAAAACTTACTAAATCCAAGCTTTTTCTTTAGTTTCTTCTTTTCTTCCTCACTTGCTTCTCTTGTTTCTTTAATGGAGTTCTTTGTAAATTGTATTAGTTTATTAAAGTGAAATGAAATGAAAACAATATATACTTGCTACCAAAAACCCTTTGGCCGAATTTGTCAAAGACAAAATACAAAATATTAATTTCAATTTCATTTCAAGTTAATCTTATCAACTTAATAAATATCTAAAACACTTTAAAGATATTAATAATAAGTCAACAAAGGCAACTTAATCATTTAAACCAAATATCCAAATGTAAGATATTTATATTTTAATTAATTTAATCATTTAACAATTAAATAATTAATTAATTAATTAATTAAATATAAATATATTAAATATATGTATTATATTTACATTAAATATCAAATACATATATTCAATTAGGATATTAGTCAAATATCTCAATTTGACTATTAATTAATGTGTATTTAAATTAATCAAGTATTAAATATAAATACACAATAATTAATCAAATGACTATCTGGTCCCTTTTGCATGTATCTTACGTTTAACCTTTAAACGACTTTATAAATAATCAATATTATTTATTAATGTTGCTCTAGTGCTCTACGAGTATGTTTCATTATTGAGACTCTCTAGATTCAGGTATATCCGTCACGAAATCAAATTTCGTGTCCATAATTTATCCACCCATAAATTATGACGATCACAGATAATTTCGATGAATCATACAGGTCGAGGTCATGGCAAATGTATAATTCCTCCGTCACAGGTATCCGGATAAATCCCAGAGATATAGATGTAAACGTCAAATCTCTACGGGGATTATCCAGTCGACTATTCCATTAGCAATCTCTAAAAGAATGTTTAGAACTAGCTTCTAAACTTTACCACGGGCCCATGGTTTTATCTGATTGCTAATCATATGGACTACCTATGCTCTGGTACACAGAACTGACGGATCCTATCTTGATACACATAGGACACCCTGAGGATCTATCTACACCCAACGAACATGCGGAGGTCTGATCTAAAAAGATCGGTGACGTGACTGTCATCTAAGTGTAGAAGATGTCTCATGTGCCCACAATGGCATCTCAAGTCTAAGAATCACAAGTGCTACTCAACCTGATAAGATTCTTATTGACGTTGGTGTACCATCCATTAAGAATCTTTGGTGAGTCGTTCAGTGTTTATCCACTATAAACACCTACACGTCTATACTAGTCTCCAAGACTTATGGTTCATTGAGAAACCATTGGAATCATATATTCCAGTATACGACATGTACCGGTCTCAACGGGTTTACTTTACTGACCAAGTAGTGTAAACCTTGACCAGGATCTGTCTGAGAATGACAACGTCATGATACTACTCAATGTCAGTTGTGACGCTTTTGCAACAGTACCATGACTAATCATTCTAAGGTCATTATGTCTTTACTATATAATAAGATAGATTATATTATAGAAACTGCATATATTATTCATAATAATAATGTTTTACAGAAGTATTCAAAAGAAATATAACCGGGAATTGGCGCTCTGAGCACCAACCCCAACAATGATCGTATGTTACCATGCATGTTGATAATACCTGTCAACTGAACATATGAAGATCCAATTTAGTCAGTATTTGGAGAATTCAAAAATTAAATAATTGATGAGCGGAAAATATATCAATA
>SKCR01029979.1:0-37261 GCA_019454045.1 Zanthoxylum bungeanum
CATCTTCTCCATATGTCTGAAGTGATACTTCCATCTTGACATCACATCCAATACACTACGATTCTCGATAAACCCAGAAGAGGTGTACACAGAACCCGTTAAAGCCCGTGGACCACCAAAAACTAAAGTTTACCGATTGTCGTAAGTACTAGCGATACAAGTCTCAGGTTAAGATCATATGCACCTACCCTGAAGCGGACTCCCATAGACACGCAGAACCTACTACCAATGGGACTCCGCGGGGTCTATCCAGAGCGAAGCTGTTTTCCGTACCATCGGTAAAACACAACCTCCTACCACACTTGCATAAGTATCCTATACTTAAATATATGAGAACTATGCCGTTGTGCCCTCACAACATGCACGAGTGCAGTACTAGTCTATTCCGCATTATCGATGTCAATCTCGATAATACTACGACTATGGATATTTAATGATTAAACCTTTATGGATTGATACTGTCTCATATCATCACAATCCGGAACTAATCATAGGGACTTTTACCATTTATATATCAAAGTAAATAAATTACAAAACGGTAAAAGGCAATTTCATTACTACATAGTTAATTTTGTACAATAATACAATATCATTTACAAAATAGTGACGCTATGGGTCATTACTGTCTAACAATTCAAACAAAAAATGTACCGGATTGCGACTGAAGTCGTCCTTGTCGGTTTGGAAAACTTGCATCGGATACCCAGATACCACAAGATCTCCTTCTCCGTAAATTAAGAAAGCATTCCTAGTCGTCTAAGATACTTAAGGATATTCTTATTAACTGCCATCCAGTGACTTCCCTGGATCGGCCTGATAGCGACTGCACATGCTCAAAGCATATAACACATCAGGTCGTGTAATATCATGGCATACATGATCGATCCGACTGCCGAGGCGAACGGTATCCGACTCATGTTATCTCTGTCTTCTTGTGTCTTAGGACACATGTTCTTAGATAGAGATATACCACGTAACATCGGCATCAATCCCTTCTTGGATTGATCCATGCTGAATCGCTTCAACACTTTGTCAATATATGTACTCTGGGAGAGTCCAAACAGCTTTCTAGATCTATCCCGGTAGATCTTTATTCCCAGAATAAAGGCTGCTTCTCCCAGATCTTTCATGGAGAATTTTAATGAAAGCCAAGCTTTCACCGACGTTAGCATGGGAATGTCATTGCTATAAGCAATACATCGTCGACATAAAGGACAATAAAAGTCAGTGCTCTCCCACTAACCTTCTTGTATACACAAGGGTCATCTTCGTTTTGCACGAAATTATATTCTTTTATGATTTCATCAAAACGCTGATTCCATGATCGTGATGCTTGCTTCAATCCATAAATGGATCGATTTAACTTACAAACCTTGTTTGCAAGTCTAGGTACGATAAAACCGTCAGGCTGTTGCATATAAACATCTCCAAAAGGTTTCCGTTAAGGAAAGCGGTTTTAACGTCCATCTGCCATATCTCGTAATCGAAATATGCAGCTATTGCAAGCATTATCCGAATGGATTTAATCATGGCAACGGGCGAGAAAGTTTCGTCATAATCAATACCATATTGTTGACGATACCCATTTGCTACAAGCCTAGCTTTGTACGTTGTACGTTGCCATCCATGTCGGTCTTCTTCTTGAAGATCCATCTGCATCCAATAGGCTTACGCCTTCTGGTGCATCAACCAGTGTCCAAACTTGGTTGGCATACATGGAATCCATCTCGGACTTCATGGCATCTTGCCATAAAGTGGAATCAATATCATGTATTGCTTCCTTATACGTAGACGGTTCATTATCCTCAATAAGATTAATATCCACATGAGGCGAGATCAGGTACCCATACCTCTCAGGTACTGTCCTGACTCTCTCCGATCTACGCAGTTCTTGTGTATATGAAGATTGTGGTACAGACTCATCCTGGATGGTCTGTTCATGTTCCGTCGTTGATTCATTGCCAGGAACAGTATCACTACGATTTTCATCAAGCTCCACTTTCCTCCCACTTACCACTGCATCTAGGAATTCCTTCTCAAGGAAAATGCATGTAGAGCAACAAATACTTTGTTCTCTTGTGGGTGATAGAAGTAATATCCTTTGGTTTCCTTAGGATATCCAACGAAAAGGCATTTATCTGATTTGGGTTCAAGTTTGGTACCTTCCAAACGTTTAACATATGCCCAGCATCCTCAAATCTTCAGGAAAGAGAAACCTGGTTTCCTCCTTGTCCATATCTCAAATGGAGTCTGTTCAACAGACTTTGACGGAACCTTATTCAAAATAAGTACTGCACTGTTTAAAGCGTATCCCCAGAAGGATATAGGTAGCTCAGTGCGACTCATCATCGACCTTACCATGTCTAACAAGGTACGGTTTCTCCGTTCAGACACAACCGTTTAATTGCGGTGTTCCAGGAGGAGTCCACTGTGAAAGAATACCATTTTCTTCAAGTAATCTTGAAACTCATAACTTAAGTATTCGCCACCACGGTCCGACCGCAATGTTTTAATACTCTTGCCTGTTTGTTTTTCTACTTCTTGTCGAAACTCTTTGAATTTTTCAAAAGTTTCCGACTTGTGTCTCATTAGATACACATAACCATAACGAGATGCATCATCCGTAAAGGTTACGAAGTAATGATATCCACCTCTAGCCTGGCTAGACATGGGCCCACATACGTCACTATGAACGAGAGCTAACAGTTCTGTGGCACGTTCACCTTTACCACTAAAAGGTGATTTAGGCATTTTACCTAAAAGACAAGATTCGCAGACATCATATGAATTAAGATCAAATTCGTCCAAGTACCCACTCTTCGAAAGTGTGGATATGCGAGTCTTGTTGATGTGTCCTAGACGACAATGCCACATGTAAGCTTCATCTTTTAGATTACTCCTTTTGAGCCTTTTGTTTGTTATTTTATGTTTAGGAGATACATTTATTTCAAAATATAAAGGCCATTATTTGCAACAGCAGTGCAAATTTCTGCATCATTTTTATATAAATAACACCCAGTGTTTCTAAATACAAAAGTGTACCCATGCTGGGTTAACAAAGATACAGATATAATATTCCTAGTCAAACTAGGTATATAATAACAGTTCAAAAGTTTAAGCATATGCCCCGAGGGCAATTCCAAACAAAAGTCCCTACAGCCAAAACAGCAACTGGAGTTCCGTTTCCGACTCGTAGGTCAATCTCCCCTGAAACCAGCATCCTGCTATCCTGCAGATCCTGCAAATCAGTACAAATATGAGCAGCACAACCAGAATCAAAAATCCAATTTTTAAAACTAGAAGTAGTCATATTTATCTCAATAACAAACATACCAGAGGCTAGTGCCTTGACTGCCTTGATATCCTCCTTGTGTCCCTTCCCCATTCGGCAGTCACGTTTCCATGACCCTTCTTGCCGCAGTTGAGGCAGACATCTTGAGACTTGTCCCTTGGCTTCCCAGAAGCTTTTGTCAACTTGCCTTTACCCTTTTTCTTATGTTTCTTCTTCCTCACCCCTCCAGTAGCTTTGGGCCCAGCCTTTGGCCTCTGAGAGGTCGATGCAAAGTGCGCCTCGCGCTTGCCCCCTTTTTGGAGTTCTTTTTCAGACTCCTTCAAAATGGATAACAATTCTCCAAGAGTGTCATCTGTATCCATCAACTTGTAGTTGATTATGATTTTGTTTCAAGTATCAGGAAGTGACTGTAAGATCATATCTATGGTCAGCTCAGCCTCCAAGACTATTCCCATATTGGCCAACTCATCAATATCGGCGATCATTTGAGCCCCGTGGGCCTCAACTGATGCGCCTTCAGTCATTCGGGCGCGGAAGAGTTTCTTCACCAACTCATATCTCCCCATCCGCTTATTGGCGGTGGAGATCTCGCAGTCTAGCCATCATATTATAAGGATCCAAGTCCCTATTTTGGCGACGAAAGTGCTGAGTCATCGAAGCTAACATAATAGCCTGAGCTGTGTCACAATCACTGCTGTGAGTTTTCCATAACTCCAGCTCAAGTGGGTCAGTGGGCTTAGGCGGGAGAGGTGTTTGTATAGTGTACAGCATCCTCTCAGCCCCAAGGACTATCCTTAAGTTCATTTCCCAATCAGCGAAGTTTGTGCCCTTGAAGACATTGTCACCCATGATGATGTCTCGGACACTTAACTTGCTTGCCATCTCAACTACGATAGTCCAACTATCTAGTTAACGAAAAATGGGTGTTGACGGTGGATTTTGGTCTCGGGATAATATAGAAATATCACCTCCGAGTGAATCCTCCTTCAACTGTGAATTTGTTTGGTTATGGGGAACCAAAGGCAAATTTAGCGGAAAACAAGAGAATACGCCAATCAGACAAGGAGTTTTAACGTGGTTCGGTGGACTTTGAGATCCGACCTACGTCCACGGACAATAACAGGGTGGTACTCTTTTTATTACTCAAATGCACCTCTCAGGCCTCTCCTTTGCTCTTACAAATTGGAACTTTATGACTCTAATCTCTCACTCTTGTGATGATTTTCAGATGTCTTTTACACATGCTCTACCCTTCTATTTATAATAATACAGAAATCAGATTCCTATTTGTATAAGAAATCCTATTGGACTCAATCTTCTCTTCTTGTAGGGTTTCCTGATCCGGTGCTGCCTTCTCCTTCCGTATTCCCTTTTGGATTCCGACTCCTTCTCCTTGCGAGAGTAGGATATCTCTCTTATCTTATCCATAAGAATGGGGTGCTGTTGTCTTGGACACGTCCCGTTGTCTGGTCGGTCTTAATGAGGTCGGCCATGACAATCTTTTATGCTGAGAGTGTTCCTGCCGACATCTATAGTGCTCGGTCATCTGAACCATAGTGGTCGGTTTTCACATGAACTGGTCGGGTCGGCTAGATGATCTCAACCAGATAGCGAATTTACCCTTTTGTCCTTGTCGTGCTGTCTTAAATGCTGTAGCGCCTGAAAACACCATCAACATCTGTCCCCTAGTTCTCGGTTCCAACGAGTATGTGAGTTGGTGCCGGGAACTATATGAAGAGGGTGTGTCGGTTGTTTTCACTGGTAGTCGTCCCAGGATGCAAAAAAGGAATTTTCTTGCCTTTCCAATCATCTTTCCTTGAGACGCACAACCGTCGTGTCTTCTTAAATGCCTGTCAAATCAATTTTAGGGTTTCTTCTAATGCTCGACACTTGTCAAACATCTGCCGGGTTCCCGCCAAAAGAGGGGACGAATCGACCGCTCGGAGGCGTTTTCACAGTGGGCTGATCTCAGCCGTCCGTTTGAACTTGGGAGGCCCCTTGTGTAGCCGACACTTGGCGCTTATCCGGGCTCTCTCTTCAGATCTAATGGTCATGAGTGCCTTTGTCATGACTATAAGAAGACGAGGTTTTTACTGTTCATTCTTTTTCTGCAATTTCTTCTTCTCTTCTGGAAACATTCATGTTGACTCGTTTCTCTTTAGTGTCCTCGGATCTCAACTGTGGTCTTTTTCTACTTCTGTGTTGCGAACATAAGGGACGGGCATCACCGCGCCGCATAACCTCTTGCTTTTGAGAAGAACAAGTAAGTCTTCTGAGCGACCTCTCCTCTTTTTCTTTATGCAGTGTTTCTGTTTGTTTGTTTTGCTTAGGGAGAGACTTGTGGTTTTTGCTGGGTCTTGCTTTAGGGCACTTTTTAGAGATTCCCTATTTAGTTTAGCATGGACACCGTAGGTAGCTCCTTATAGACTGATTCTCCTCCCTTCTCTGTTTTTTCTGGGTGTCAGGGATGTCTGACAATAGTTCTCCCTCCGAAAGGCCTGTCAAGACTTCAACTCCCCCTGCTGAAGAGCTCTCCTCGGGCTCAGGGGCACCTAGTGTAGAAGACCTTGACACTACCCATACTGCTTCTGAGATCGAAAACGACTCCTACCATCAGAGAGTTCCTCGGAAGGACCCAGAGCCTGGTGAACTTGGGTCGTCGGCTCTGGATATGAACCGTCCCTCCAAGATAACCGAGGATGACCTCGCCCTTCTTCGTCAGCGGTATAATATCCCGATAGACATCGCCCTTGAAGTTCCAGGTCCGATGGATCGTGCTAGTCAGCCTGATGAGGGCTCGGTGGCGCTTCTTCCTATCTTTTTTGAATGTGGGCTGCGGCTGCCGATGCAACGCTATTTCGCTTGGATGCTGGCCGAGATGGAGCTTGCCCCTTGCCAATTGAGCTTGAATAGCTGGAGGATTCTGGCCGGTATATATGTGGTTTGGCACCGGGCAGGTTTAGGTGTACCTTGCTTGGAAGAGGTGAAAAGGTTATACCGTTTGAAGTCTAACCCAAAGACTCACTACGGTTGGTATTACCTCTCTGCTTATGATAGCTCGTCCAGCCTTGTCCAGAAGCTCCCTGACTCCAACAAGAACTTCAAAGACCTTTGGTTCTGGGCTACTGGGGACTGGGGTCGGGTCTTGAGATCGTTCGAGGAGGACGTCTCGGTTCCGGATATTTTCAGGGCTGGAGGTTAGGGGTTTAATACCCTTCTTGCCTTTCTTTATTCCCGTTCTTAGTTTCTTAGGTTTTTGATTTCTCTGGTTTCCCCCAGCTTGTTGGCGAGATGCTCCAAAGGTTTCTCGCCAGGTTCGGAGGCGGGTACATTGGGCTCGGGGATATGCTGCCCCCTGGAGGAATTTGGTTAATGATGCGGCCTTTGTTGAGTCAGGCCTTATTCAGACCGTCCCTCCGGAAGTATCTGGCCGGTTAGGTAGGTGTCCGATGGCTGTTTTAATGATTTTTCCTGTTTGTTTCATCATGTTTGATATCTTTGCTATATGCTCGGTCCCTGATTTCCTTCTTTTTTTGTAGGCATGTCGAAGAGGCCAAAGTTCCTTGAAAAGTTGGCCGGTACCGTGAAGAAGGCCGGCCGTGCTGAAACTTCCCAGGCACGGACCGATCTCGCTGAGAATATATCTCCCGGACAAGGCCAAACAAGTGTTCGGGGGCTGTCCTCACCTTCTGGCGTGCAATCATCAGGATCTGCTCACCTTGCCAGTCCGCCGAAACCTCTTAGGAAGAGGAGGCGTCAGTTCGGGACCGAGGAGACCGAGTTGGCCCAGGAGGGAGAAGACGATGGAGTTGCTCCAGTCAAGAGGAATGACATTCTTAGGGGGAAGAAGCCCTCTGAAAGTTCCTCCAGGAAACGGAAGGGCCATGTGGTCCTCGGGGTGGATGACTTGGGAGAAAGCATCCGGGAGGCTACCTCTCACTTAGTGCCGACTTTTAATGAATTGGCCGAGGTGATTCCCCCGGGGGAGGTCTCGAGGTACGAGGATGTATCTCCCGAGGGTGTTGTGGCTGAGATGAGTTCTCAGATGGCGAAGGTATTTTTACTCCCCTTCTCGGTTTTTTGGATCTTGGTTCTCTCTTTTCTTGTATTTGACTCCTTCCTCCCTTTTTGTGTGCAGGCCAACTACCTTATGGCCAAGAACAAGGGTCTTCTTCTGACTCTGCTGTCCGAGGGCGGTCAGGCCCAGAGGCTTCAAAGTCGCCTTTCCGAAGTGGAGGCAAAGCTGGCTGACCGGGAGGAGGTGATCAAGAATCTCGAGGCGGCCGCTGTTGAGAATTTCAAAACGAACAAGGCTCTCAAAGCAGCTGCCGTGCTGGAAAGGAAACTTGCTGATAATGCCAGGGAGGACCTGAAGGTTGCCCAATCTGAGATTGGCGTTCTGAAGGGGAAGGTAGCAAGTGCTGAGGCCAAGTTGAAGAACAAAGACGAGGAGGTTGCACGGGCCCGAGATAGTCTTGAAAGGAAGAAAACGAGCTTGAGGAGAGGGAGATTGATCTCGAGAGAGAGAGAGAGCTAGCTGGAAAAGAGAGAAGCTGATCTCGAGGCCGAGAAGGAGGCCATCCGTCTCGAGGGAGTTGGTGACTGTGCCGAGATGATACCGATGGTGCTGCCGAGCCTGAATATGGACCCTATCTACGCGGCCATCAGTTACTGTAAGGGGGACATTTCCGAGGAAGAGTTTCAAAAGTGGATCCCTCCCACTTGGCACCTAACGAACCCTCTTCAGGTCGTCGGGTGTTCAGAGTCACTTTTCTTCGCACTAGATCGCCTGGCCGGAAGGAGCGGGTCCGAACTCTCTTATTGTAGAATCGGGTCATTCTCTGTTGGTAGATGGCTGCTCTTACTGCTGACTGCTCTCTTCTTTCTTCGATCAGGTCGAGGTGATTTTTGATAAGTTCTTCGTTTCGTTCGTTTTCAAAGTGACGGACCCGGTGGGTTGATATTCCGATCTCTGCCGGGATGACGGCCTCACATCCGTATGATAGGGAGAAGGGTGTCTCTCCTGTTGAGTCCTTGAAGGTCGTTCGGTGTGCCCACAGTACCTCTGGTAGCTCCTCGACCCATAGGCTTTTGCTTGATCCGAGCCGAGCTTTCAGGTTTGACTTGATGGTTTTATTGGTGGCTTCAACCTGCCCGTTCGACTTGGGATGGGCCGGCGAGGCGAATTTTAAGGTTATCTGGAGGTCTTCACAAAGTTTTCTGAATCCCCTGCTGTCGAATTGCTTTCCGTTGTCGGTGATGATTGCCTGGGGGATTCCGAACCGGCAAATTTATTTTTCTCTTCAGGAACTCCGTGGCTTTCTTTTTCGAGATGGTGGACAATGGTTCTGCTTCTACCCATTGGGTAAAGTAGTCTATGGCCACGATTGCATATTTCGCCTGACCTCGTCCTTTCGGCATCGGCCCTATAATGTCTAGCCCCCACTGTGCGAAGGGCTAGGGGCTGGATATGGTGGTCAGCTGTTCTGCCGGCTGATGGTGGAGGTTGGCATTCTTTTGGCATCCCTCGCATTTCCGTGCTATCTTCACGCCATCCTCGTGCATGGTTGGCCAGTAAAATCCTTGCCTCAAGGCTTTGAAGGCGATTGATCTTCCCCCGGCGGCTGGCTTCCGCAGATGCCTGCGTGAATCTCCCTGAGCACGTAGTCTGCTTCTTCTGGTGCTAAGCATCTTAGGAGGGGTACGGTGTATCCTCTCCGGTAGAGTACTCCCCCAATTAGGGAAAACTTGGTGCTCTTGAACTTTAGCTTCCTGGCCTCCTTTTTATCTTTTGGGGTTTCTCCTGTTTCCAGGTACCTCCTGATCGGTTGCATCCATGAATCTTTGTCTTCTTCTTCTAGTACATCCACCTCTGTCTCCCCTATGCTTCTTTCTTGGAGGTATATAAGAGGGATTACCCTGGGGTTTTCTGTCTTCATTGAAGAGGCAAGCCTGGCCAGGGAATCTGCTTCGCAGTTGTCTCTCGTCTCCGTCCGACCTGTTCGAAGAGTACGTTTCCCACTCTCTCCACCCACTTCTTTACTTCGGCTAAGTAAGCTACCATGGCTGGTTCTCTCTCTGGCTGAAAATCTCCTTTCAGCTGCTGTATTGCTAGCTGAGAGTCACTCCTGATCACTACATTGTGGACTCCTACTACCGTACACAGCCTTAGTCCGGCCAGTATCGCCTCGTACTCTGCTTCATTATTTGTAGTTTGAAGGCGAATTTGAGGGCGAGCAGTATTTTTCTCCCTTCTCACTTTTTAGTGCTACCCCTGCTCCGTATCCGTGCGAGCTTGCGGACCCGTCTACAGACATTTCCCACATGTCTTCTTCTACGGCTAAGACCTGCGGTTCTGTGAGTTCTGCTATGAAGTCTGCTAAGGCTTGCCCTTTTATTGCTGTTCTTGGGAGGTAGGAGATGTCGTGCTCGCTTATTTCTACTGACCACTTCATCAGTCTCCCTGAGGCCTCCGGTTTCTGCAAGATTTGTCTCAGGGGAAAATCCGTGTATACTTTGATCGGATGGGCTTGAAAGTAGGGTCGTAACTTCCGAGCTGTGGTGACCAGGGATAGGGCGACGAGTTCGTGTATGGGGTATCGAGTTTCTGCGTCCAGCAGGGCTTTACTGACGTAGTAAACTGGTTTCTGGATGTGGTCGGTCTCTTGTACCAGTGCCGAGCTTACTGCGTGCTTCGAGACGGCCAGGTATAGATACAGTGTCTCCCCTGGGAGGGGTTTGGCTAGGAGAGGGGGTTGTGCCAGGTATTGTTTTAGGTGCTGGAAGGCTTCTTCGCACTCGGGTGTCCAGTCGACCCCTTTTTGAGCTTTCTTGATGACTTTGAAGAAATGATGCATGACTTGTCGGTTGCTCGTGAGATGAACCGGTTGAGTGCGGCGATTCTTCCTGTAAGGCTTTGCACTTCCTTAACTGTTCGGGGAGACTTCAGGTCTAGCACGGCCTGTATCTTTTGCGGGTTTGCTTCAATGCCTCGTGAACTTACCATGTAGCCCAGGAACTTTCCCGAGGCTACCCCGAATGCACACTTCTCTGGATTGAGCTTTAACTGTGTTTCCTCAGGAGTTCGAAAGTTTTCTTCAGGTCGGCTACATGGTCTCTTGGTTCCTCGGACATTGTTATCATGTCGTCGACATATACCAGCATGGTCGTGCCGATGAGCGGTTTGAAGACTTTGTTCACCAGTCTCTGGAAAGTCGCCCCTGCATTTTTCAATCCGAAAGGCATTACTTTATAGCAGTATAGCCCTTGGTCAGTAATAAAGGTGGTCTTCTCCTCATCCGCAGGGTGCATCCTGACTTGATTGTATCCTGAGAAGGCGTCCATGAAGCTTAGTAGCCCTTGGCAGGCTGTTGTATCTACCAGTTGGTCTATATTTGGGAGGGGAAAGCTGTCTTTTGGACATGCTTTGTTGAGGTCGGTGAAATCTACGCACATTCTCCACTTTCCGTCAGACTTTTTTACCAGTACCACGTTGGACACCCATTCTGGGTATTTTACTTCCCGGATGAAACCGGCTTTCAGCAACTTTTCCACCTCGGTTGCTATTGCTCCGCACCGCTCCTGGTTGAATATTCTCCTCTTCTGTTTTACTGGCTATGTAATGGGTTCACTGCTAAGCGATGGCTTATGAATTTTGGTTGATTCCGGGCATGTCATCGTGTCCCCATGCAAAAACGTCGGGGTACTCTTGCAGACATTCCAACAAGTCTTTTCTTAGGGCTTTGTCTAGACTTCCTCCTATTTTTATGTTCTTCTCTGGCCCGAACAGTTTTACTTCTTCCAATTCTTCGGCTGATCCGAGCCGGGCAGCTTTATCGGGCCGAGGAGCAGGGTCTTTCCTTGTATTCTCGTCATCCTCGTCTCTCTGTCTCTTCTTGGTGCCTCTTTCTACGCAGAGGTTTTCTCGCGAGAAAGTGGCAAAACAGCTGCGGGCTTTTTTCTGGCTTCCGCATACGATTCCGATCCCTTCCCGTGTGGGGAACTTCAATTTCAAGTAATGACAGGACATTGCGGCCTTGGTTTTCATCATGAAGGGGCGGCCGACAATGACTTGATAACTGCTCATGCAGTCTACTGCGGTGAAGTTTATCATGATTGTTCGGGTTTTGGGGGCAGCCCCGATCGTTACTGCTAATTGAATTTTTCCCAGGGGGATGACCGTCGAACCCCCGAATCCGTACAGGGGGGTGCTGTCTTTGGTTAGGGCTGTGCATTCTACCCCGAGGTCCTCCAAAGTCTCTTTGGAAATTATGTCTACCGCGCTCCCAGGATCCACCAGGATTCGGTCCACTTCTGTGCCACTGATCGTTGCTTTGATTATCAGTGCGTCATCGTGGGGGAAATTTACCCCCTGAGCGTCTTCATCAGTGAACATAATGGGTGTTGACCGATTTCCTTGGGGGTTTGGGATTTTTTCTGTTTTCAGCACCTCTGTTCCCCGTGCTCGGCTGTAATTCTTTCTTGACCGGTTAGAGTCCCCGGCCAGCGTTGCCCCTCCTGCGATGACGTTTACCCCTCGATTCCTTGCCATTTGTCTGGCGGCCATGATTTCGTGGTCGATGTAATTGTTCAGGTACCCGTTCCGGGCCAGGTCCTCCATTTGTTCCCGCAGATCCTTGCACTCATCGGTTGTGTGCCCTTTTAGATTGTGGTGTAGGCAGTAGGACCTTTTGTTTTTCCTGTCTGGGGGAAACCTCCTGAGGTCGGGTTCTATTAAGAGGCCTTTCTCCCGTATCTCCATGATGATTTCTCCTGGCGGCTTGCTCAAAGGGATATATGCCTCCTCTCGAACCACGTGGTTTACCTGAGTTGTGGGCCTCTTTCCTTGATCCTTCTGTGCCATTGGCTTGAATTCTTTGGGTCTTGGATTGAATTTCCGGAATTCTCTCTCTGGTCGCCGGTGGTCTTCCCTCCTTATCACCCTTTCTCTGGTGGTTGTCCCCTCCGGGATACTTTTTCTTCGCTTTCGAGCAGGACGTACTTCCTGGCTATCTCCAGTGCGGTAGCGTAGTCTGGTGTCTCATGGATTCTCAGGTGGGTCCAGAGTTTCCCGACCCTTAGGGCCCCTTTTAGACTTTCCAGGGCCTCTTGGGATTCGTATCCTCCGACCTCGAGCACGGTGTTGTGGTACCTCTCAATGAAGTTTTTTAGTGTTTCGTCATCTCCCTGTTTTATGAGCTTAGTTCTCCTATTGTCTTTTTAGGGGTGCAGGCTCCTTTGAAGTGTCGGATAAATGATTTCTTAAGCTGGGAGAAGCTCTGGATGCTCCCCTGGGGCCAGACTTCTATACCATAGGATGGCAGGTCCACCTAAAGTTAAGGGAAATACTTTGCATACGGCGTCGCCCGTTACCCCCTGTACTTCCATCAGGAGGACAAAATTCTCAATGTGGGATTTTGGGTCGGAGTGGCCTTTGTATGGTGCCACGGTCGGCATGTTAAATCTCTTCGGAACTGTGCTGTTTTTATTTCTTCTGTAAGGGGAGACCCCTCTTCCTCGCCTCGGGTGTCTCCCGCGCCGATCTTGAGGCTTTCTTCCCATCTGGTCATCTCTTTTTTCAACCAAGATTTTATTTCACGGGCTGTCCCCCCGTGTCGCCTTCTGTGTCCTTCTGTTCTCCTGTCGTTCCGGGCGTGGCGTTCCATGAGCTCGGAGGTCTCCTGTACGTCTTCGTTGTATTCTCTATTCCTCCTCTCGGAGTTGAAAAAACTGTCGGATGAGGGGTTGGGTGATTGTTCCTCCTCTTCCCATGTGTCTTCGGATCATGGCTCTCTTCCTACCACTTCAGATCTTATCCCATAAGGGCCTCTCTTTCTGGGTCCCTCGTCTTCGCTTATATCTACTACTCTTTTTCCTTTTTCCCTCTCTTCCTCTTCTGGCCGGCCCCAGTTTCAGGTTCCTCGTTGTTTGCTCCTTCCATTCTTTCTAGTCGATCCATCATAGACCTCATGCTATCCTCCATCTTTTTCATCCAGTCCATTGCCGGACCTCCTGATTGGGGATTTCCGTCTTCCGCCATTTGTCTTATCACGTGAACTGCTTTTTGTTGAAGTTCCCCACAGACGGCGCCAACTGTTGACGGTGGATTTGGTCTCGGGATAATATAGGAATATCACCTCCGAGTGAATCCTCCTTCAACTGTGAATTTGTTTGGTTATAGGGAACCAAAGGCAAATTTAGCGGAAAACAAGAGAATACGCCAATCAGACAAGGAGTTTTAACGTGGTTCGGTGGACTTTGAGATCCGACCTACGTCCACGGACAAGAACAGGGTGGTACTCTTTTTATTACTCAAATGCACCTCTCAGGCCTCTCCTTTGCTCTTACAAATTGGAACTTTATGACTCTAATCTCTCACTCTTGTGATGATTTTCAGATGTCTTTTACACATGCTCTACCCTTCTATTTATAATAATACAGAAATCAGATTCCTATTTGTATAAGAAATCCTATTGGACTCAATCTTCTCTTCTTGTAGGGTTTCCTGATCGGTGCTGCCTTCTCCTTCCGTATTCCCTTTTGGATTCCGACTCCTTCTCCTTGCGAGAGTAGGATATCTCTCTTATCTTATCCATAAGAATGGGGTTGCTGTTGTCTTGGACACGTCCCGTTGTCTGGTCGGTCTTAATGAGGTCGGCCATGACAATTTTATGCTGAGAGTGTTCCTGCCGACATCTATAGTGCTCGGTCATCTGAACCATAGTGGTCGGTTTTCACATGAACTGGTCGGGTCGGCTAGATGATCTCAACCAGATAGCGAATTTACCATTTTGTCCTTGTCGTGCTGTCTTAAATGCTGTAGCGCCTGAAAACACCATCAACAATGGGTACAGTCAAACTGTTACAAAAAATAACAATGAATTAGTCCAACTAATTTAATTAATTAAACGAAATATTTTTGAAAGACGCGTAAGGCTAAGTATTTGAACGAAATTGCAAATCAATACTAGCCTCCCACTATTTTTATCAAGTCTCTAACCCTCTGTTGAGAACTCGGGAAATCCTATTTCCTAGTGGGCTAGGATCCCGTTAAATAACACACAACCTTGACTTTGGCCAACAAGCTGTATGCTATTTAACTAGGTAGATCTCACAGATCAATTGGATCCAATCCAATTCCTAGATCCGGTTAGGTGGACATCCAAGTCCTAAACATATTGCATATGCCAATGTATCTTATACATTTTCTAACCATATCCTCCGAATCATCTAGGCCTTGGCTTTGGCACAACAAACCTAATGATTCCAGTTAAGTGGAACCCATTGACAAGGATAGTTTCGTAATCAATGTCGTTGGACAAGAAGTGATCTTGACTTTGGCCAACAAATCACAACTTGGACAAGAACCGATGTGGAACAAAACTCTCATGATTCAAGTACATCCTAATTGACAAGGTCTTGACTTTGGCCAACAAACCAATGCCAATTGGATCTTGAACAAGAATCATTCAATGGAAGGATAATCGCTTAATATAGATTGAGGGATTTTTGCGTAATTGGCAACCAATTTATTATCTTTGTTAGGTCTCATCATCATAACCCCTTAAGCATGCTTCTAAAACATCATAAAGTGCATAAAATAAATTAATAGTGATATACGGATGGATATATAAAACAATTTGTTCCTAGAACAAATCACTCTCTTTCCACTCCTCGCTAGCAATATACTACTTCTACCCATTACATAATACAATAAGAGAAACCTCATTTACATTGAGGGGAATTAGGTGAGAAGAGAATACAAAGAGATAAAAGAGATAAAGCTGGACACGCAGGTCCAATTTATAAATTCTAAATTTACAATAATTTCTAAAATTACCCTTTCCCTTCTAATATCCATCCGCTATACACTATTCATTCATCACATACATGTATATTCATTCAAGACATGCTATACAACCAATCAAATCCAATTAATTAGTCTTTATTTAAATGATCATCCAATGTTCAATCAACGGTTTGATTTTGCGCGAGTCCAACTCGTTTGAGAATAAGTACATAAGGTACGAATTCATGAATTATATCGAACTACCTGTTAAATCCAATTTAAGTCGCATTCAATATTAATTCAATTTATTTAATTCCAAATTAAATGTTTACACTTTTAATGTGCTTTTAAAGATTAGATTCTAAATCTTTATCAAAACGGGTCTCCAAGCCCAACTAACATCCAATGTTTGTTTAATTAAAGTCCGATGGGCTTTCAATTGATTTATAAAGGCTTGGGCTTTGGTCAATGTGGGTCAAACCAATTACCAAGCCCAAATAAGGAATCACCCTTAAGTGCCACAAAATCATTTCAAGCCCATAAGGCCCAATTAAACATAAAAGCCCATTAATTAAATTTTAATATTCCAAATTTTAAAATTCAATTGATTAAAGTGTAATTGCATGATTTATTCATTAAATCAAATATTTCAAAAATACCAATTTAATTTATTATTCATCAATTGTTCAAAACACTTGTCTAACATTTATTTGAACAAAAATCAAGTCCTTTAACATGTCATGTTGTATTCGGCCAAGAGAGATTTTTGCGGTTCGATTTGTTTTCAATCCAATTGAATCACTCATCTAACATACATATTGATTTTAAGTCATCTAATGAACTTGAAAGCAAAAATTCAATAATAGTGAAAAGACCTCAATTTTCGGTCAAGCATCAACTTTAGGGAACAATCATCCAATGTATTTTTCTCAAAATTGAACATGTATTACATCAAATATCATACATTTAATCATGCTTAAGTTATCCAATAAACTTGTGCATGAAAAATTCCAAATCTTCAAATGACCTACACATTCGGCCAATGCATCAATTTTGGGGAAAAATATCCAATACAATTTTCTCAAAATTGATCATGTATTACTTCATATTACAAACATTTAAGCACACTCAAATCATCCAATGAACTTGTGCATGCAAAAAATTCAACTTAATGGAAGTGCCTCACATTCGGCCAAGACATCAATTTTGGGGAAAAATCATCCAATGTATTTTTCTCAAAATTAATCATGTATTATATCAAATATCATACATTTAAACATGCTTAAGTTATCAAATAAGCTCATGCATGAAAAATTCCAATCCAATGGAAGCACCTCCACATTCGGCCAAGACAACATTTTGGGGAAAAAATCATCCAATGCATTTTTGTTAAAATTGATCATGTAATATATCAAATAACATACATATAAGCATACTTTAGCATCCAATTTCACAAGAACATGCTTCAATCAATTTTCCCCAAATTAACCCTAATGTATTTCATGCTTAAACCTAGCTCTGATACCATTGTTGGTTTCTATAATTAGTCCCAAGGAAAGATTAAGCAATAGAAATACAATAAACATACATGCAAAGCTTGAAGGATGGCGGAAACATACTTACAAAGCTATGTGACGAAAATGGTGATGAGGATCCTTGAGCCTCCAAGGATGAAGTTTCGGCCAAGCAAGAAGATGGAGAGAAGCTTCAAATCTTTGAGTATTCCAAGCTCCAAATGCGTTTCCCTATCACCTCTTTTGATCCTTGCTTGTGCTAGCAAAAATGAAGAATGAGAAAACAATTTTCTGCCTTGTGTATGCAGCTCACGGCGTGAGCAAGAGAGAAAGAAGATGAGAGTGTTTCACTTTTAATTTTGTTCCCTTTTGCATGCCAAAAAACGTGTGTAACAAAGGAAAAAGAAAAGTGATATGATATCTAATACCAAAAGAATTTTTAATGCCAAAAATCCTTCAAAACCGTGCATGGCTTTCCCTCCAAAATGAAATCCATCATTTGCCATCATTACCACACACTTTGAGATTAGAGACAATGTATCATCCCTCAAAGGTGACTAGATACATCCACCATCTATTCGTATTAAGTAATGAGATATCGCGATGTGATTTGCGGATATCACTCGATTCAAAATACGAATGTGTCCGCAAGCACTTTCGGGCTCGGTTTCGTTAATTCCGAATTAACGAATTTCCGTCGCGACGTGAATTAAATAATTACGCCTTGCGAAATTACTATTCAGTTCGCTAATGAATTAATTCTAAATTAATTCGTTTGCCCGAATTAAAATCCGATTTTAATTCCGCGTCGAAATCTAATTTCGTTTAATAATATATCGAATATATTATTTTATCGATTAATTCCAAATTAATCGATCTCTCTCTCTCCTAATAAGGCATTTTATCCAAGATAAAGTTTCTCCGCAATTAATCCAAGATTAATAAGGTTCGAATCAAACGTCATAGGTGAATCTTCAGGAAGCGACCCAAGAGATCTCCGGATATGTTGGCAGTAAATAGGGTCGTTGGATAATCCAAACACGTACGTACCTCGTACTACGTCTTTACCGATTCACAAGACAAGGTTGGCTTCTAGCAAAGCGCCATGCCTACCCAATTCTCCAGAAATATTCTTACTGGAATATAAGATCTTTATCAAGCGTAGTATACAGCAGTATCGCGTACATCGATCCAGTATCGAACGAGCTCACATGTTAGGCCTGGGGCTGGAAGTGTGTCTGCCCCGTACGAAACATATATCGGACATCAAACAACTAGTCTCTTTAAATCGGACAATCCTGACCTAGTCATATTGTCCCGACGGTTGCAACCTTTTATAGAGTACTAGTTCTGTGTCCTGTGCGATCATCAACTCCATATGTCTGAAGTGATACTTCCATATTGACATCACACCCAGTACACTACGATTCCTGATAAACCCAGAAGTGGTGAACACAGAACCGGTTAAAGTCCCCAACCACCAAAACCAAAGTTTACCGATTGTCGCAAGTACTAGCGATGCAAGTCTCAGGTTAAGACCATATACACCTACCCTGATGCGGCCTCCCATAGACACGCAGACATACTACCAATGGGATTCCGCGGGGTCTATCCAGAGCGAAGCTGTTTTCCGTACCATCGGTAAAACACAACCTCCTATCGCACTTGCATAAGTATCCAATACTTAAATATATGAGAACTATGCCGTTGTGCCCTCACAACATGCACAAATGCAATACTAGTCTATTCCGCATTATCGATGTCCGATCTCGATAATACTCCGACTATGATATTTAATGATTAAACCTTTTATATTGATACAGTCTCATATCATCTCAATACGGAACTAATCATAAGGACTTTTGCCATTAATATATCAAAGTAAATAATTTTACAAAACGGCAAAAGGCAATTTCATTATCACATAGTTAATTTTGTACAATAATACAATATCATTTACAAAACAGTGACGCTATGGGTCATAATGTCTAACAGTTCGAATGTAGTGATGCGTAGGGCTATCGATGAAGAAGACGCCGCCGGAAGGTTCAGCTTGAACCTGGATCAGAATCAAATGAATTAATAAATAATTAATCATCGGATCAAACATTCACATAATATATACACGCGCAATTGACGGGTAAAGAGAGAGGACGAACCCTAATTCGGAGCCAAATAGAGAGGCAATGACGAAGAGATGGAGAATTCTTCCGGAGAATCGAAAATCCATTGTGAAGAGGAGAGCGAATCTGATGTGTAGTGGTGGTTTCTCTGGGAGAAGAAAGAAGGAATGGACGAGTCCAATTTTCTGTTTTAGAGACGCGACGTCGTTTTCATTTCAAACAAGTTAATCATTGGCAACGGGGACGAGCCCCAATTTTTGAAAATAATAATTTTTATTTTTAAAAATAAAATTATTAATTTTCTTGAATTTTTTAATACTAAAAATGAAAAAAAAAATTAAGAATATTAATATTTTTAGTATTTTTTATTGTATATTAAAAATCTAGTGAAAAATGTATGTATTTAAAATTGAAAATTAATTTATATAATTAAAAAATATATTTTATCTATAAAAATCATATTTGGGTCGGATTCGGACTTTTTTACCTAAGTCCGGTCCGGCCTTAGAAATTAAAATTTTACCCTCATATCGGGTTGGGCCCGTAGAGCGAGGCAATTGGCTTTTGTTTTATAAAAATTATATGAAGAATAAATGGGACTAAAATTAATAGAGATAAAACTGCGTATTGCTTGTTTTTATTTTTAAAAAAATAAAATAAAAGATGAGTGTGTTATTTATATATTGTTTGTAATTTTTTTTTTAATAATTTGTTATGTATAGGCATAAATTCTACAACCATTAATAAAATTGATACATCATAAGCAAACACAACATGATCATTCTAAAATTTGTCATATGTTGCATTATTAAAGCACGACCAAAGCTAACATAGTCAGTCAAGTTAAGGCATCATCCAACTAAATGAAGTCATTTATCAAAATAAGAATGTGATAATTTATAATTTTATTGTGTATTTCCAACACATATCAATTCCCTTTATTAGACATATGATCATAATAAGATACATGAAACACATAAAAATAAATAAAATTTGAATCGTTGAAAATCTCGTCACCAAACCACCAATTCCGGGCTTAAGCGGAGTAGGAAAAACCCCCTCGCAGTCCCAGACTTTTACAAGAAACACACTCATTGAATTCGAATGTAGGATCTTAATATCAGATATTAAGCCCTACACCACCAAGACACACCCTCTTAGAGACTAAAGGTCAAGTCAGAATCTCATATACATGAATCTTATAGAAATTATGATATATTATAAATATCGAAATGTGTACTTTTCAATATATCAGAAGTTTTGATTAAAATGAGTTTGAAGATATTGAGATGGGTGAAAATTTAATATATCATAAATATTAATAAATTACATAATAAATATCGAAATATATAAATAAATTATAAATATCGAGACATGTGAAAATTCAATATATTATAAATATTGATTAAAATATAATTTTATCCTATAATTAATATCGTGCCACGTGTAGTGCCACCTTCAATCAACAAAGCACAAAGCTTCTTCCACTCCTCCCGTCCTTTCTACAACTACAAGTAGTGCTGCCACTGCCAGCGCTACAGATGGAGAATTTAGAGCAGCTTGCCCATGTCATGATGAATTCCAAAACTAACCCCAATAGCGATATGCCACGTCAGCATCCAATTCGGAGTATTTTACAGCATCGGGCCCCATTTAAATTTCAAGCTTGCACCGAAACCACATTTGTCCATTGGGCTTAACTGGGCCTCAATTGCCGCTTCGGACTCCCAGCCTAAGCTTCGAACAAGCCTCAGCTTAGTTATACGAACCTCCGCTTCGGCTCATTAACCGGCTTCAGAATCCGTTCTATTTCAAACACTCCTCCCCGCACAGAGTTGATTAAGTCCTCATTCTTATTTATTTTATTTTGAATAAATTAAATTAAATTTCGGAGGTGAGGAATTTTAATTTTCGTTTCTTGATTCTTAGATTCTTCTGAATTTTTATTACTACAATTAGTTTGTTTAGTACAGGACCAATGCATGATCAATTGAGATCGTTTTGTTAATAAAGCTTAAGATTGCTAGTTGTTACGCTTTGATCCATCTAAAGTTTTGAATTTCAGGTTAGTTTTTGATTAATTAATGTTGTTTCGTTTCAATTCCCTGTTCAATTTAGTTTCATGATTCTTCAATTCTTGAATTTTTGAACTCTATTCATAAGATCTTATGAAATTAAGTTTATATGTGATTATTTAGTTTTCCGAGCTGCTATTAATTTTTTTTTTGGTATTTTACTGTAATCATTAGTATTAATTTTGTGAATTGTGATGGCGAAATTATGGGTATTTGGTTCCTTGAGCAGTTGTTTGCTTCTGAATGACTTTTTCTTTTTTGAATTTGAATTTTTCTGAGTGTGAAATTGACCTGCAATTAATGTTACTTGAGCAGTTGTTTCAGATAGCTAAACTATAATTTCTAAATTTGAACTTTGTAATGTATGAATCTTGTAATTATCGAAGTTGAATTGTCCTATGAAAAAAATTTGAAAAACTGAAATTGAGTTGTAATTACTTTATTCTTTGAGCAGGTAATTTATTTGATTGAGCATAAACGATGGCGCAGCAAAGTAGTAACTGGGAAGCAGATAAGATGTATATTTATTGTTATTGATGATATTTGTTTACATGATTTATAAGTTCTTTTGATTAACTAATAAAGTCTTACATCTTTTCTTTTGCTATATTGTTAGGCTTGATGTGTACATTTATGATTATTTGGTGAAGAAAAAATTGCATAACACTGCAAAGTCCTTCATGAATGAAGGAAAAGTTGCCCCAGATCCAGTAGGTAATTTATTCTTCAACAGAATCTTGACTTTGCTTGTCATGTAATGTAAATTATTTACTGAAATGTTGTCCTGCGCATAAATAACTTGTCTTTCAATTTTTTAATGACTGAAAAAAATGAGTGTTTTCGTAATTATTGATGTTTTATTTTGAGAACTTTGGTGCGAAGTATTGCAGCGTTTTTATTTAAATCATGGTTTTAAACTTGCTTAATTTAAATTTTTATCAATTTCTATCACATTTCGATCAGTATGACTGTTAGAGGCGCACTGAGGCGCGCCTCGAGGCGACCATCGATGCGCATCCAACTGGTCGAGGCGAGGCGTCTCCAGCGAGGCGACGTGAGGCGCAACGAGGCGCGCGCATTATAGTTTTACAGTTTTTTTGTCAGTTATTTTACTTTTTTTTTCCCAAATCTGTTTCTTTCTTCATCTTTTTTATGTTTTTCCATTTTCTTTGTTTACGATTATTTCTTTTACATTTGTGTTTCTTTTTCTTTTATAGTTCTGTTTTATTTTTCTTTTTTACCTTTTTCAGTTATGTTTCTTTCTTCATTTTTTTTTTCCATTTTCTTTATGTATAATTCTTTCTTTTACATTTTTGTTTTACTGTTTTTTTTTTAATACTTTTTTTAGCTCTATTTCTTTCTTCATTTTTTTTTTCCATTTTCTTTATTTATGATTATTTCTTTTATATATTCTTTATTTATGATTCTTTTTTCTGTTACGTTTTTTGAGTAGATATTTTTTTAATGCTTGTTGTTTTTCATTTTCTTGAACTTGAACTATGCATGTTTTTAATTATGCTTGTTTTTTTTGTTTTCTTGAATTTGAAGTTAAGAAACTGTGCATATTTTGTCAAATATTATGAATTAGACAAGTAGAAGTAATATAAAAGTAGAGTATATGTTAAAATATTACTATCTACTTATTAATTTTTTATATTTACAAGTTAATGATGCATATATTACAAATTTAAAATTATTATTAATAAACGTGCGCCTCGTGTCTGTGAGGCGTGCGCCTCGCACCTCGCTTTTTTGGCTCTGATCGCCTCAGTGCGCCTCTCGCCTTTAACAACCTTGGATTGATGCCAATCTAATTCCCTGTATGAGTGGTTCTTTTATGTAGTGGGTAAGTAGGTTGGATTATGTTGAAAAAGTGTTTGCAGATGTGAGCAATGTCTAAAATAGTTAATTTATGTTTGCAGCAATTGATGCCCCTGGAGGGTTTCTTTTCGAATGGTGGTCTGTATTTTGGGACATATTTATTTCCAGGACAAATGAGAAGCATTCTGAGGCTGCCGCCTCATATATCGAGGTGACTCCTTTAATTTAAGCAGATATTGATGTTACTACCAATGAAGTAGCAGCTTATGTTGACCTGAATTTCCTTCTGCTTTTCTTGCTATGATTTCGGCATGTAGGCGCAACAAATCAAAACAAAAGAGCAGCAACAGCTGCAAATGCAACAGTTGCAACTAATGCGTCAAGCTCAAATGCAACCAAGGAACCCAAATCATCCTTCCCTAAGTGGTACAGTAAATTCTGTGAATTCTGAAGGAATGGTAGGGCAATCAAATGCCAGTGCATTGGCGGCAAAAATGTACGAAGAACGCATGAAGCACAACAACTCAATGGGGAGTTCAATGGGTTCAGAGACATCCCAACCACTTCTTGATGCTAGGATGGCCCTTCTCAAATCAGCAAATCACCCTGGGTAAGTTTGCTCATGAACTTTTCAGAAAGCTTCATTTCATTTCAGTTCTGTTTAATTTAATTTATTATTATTATTTTTTTAATTTTGCTCATTCTGTTTTTCTCTTACCGCCAGTCAATTGGTCCAAGGAAATCATGGAAGTGTGACTGCAGCACTGCAGCAAATTCAGGCGCGATCCCAACAGACTCCCGTAACTACTTGGGAAACATGTTGCTACATTTGGTGCTACTTTTCATCTGGATCTCTTTTGCTGTCTCAGTTTTGTTAATCTGTCAATCTTGTATTCTAGGACATCAAAGGTGAAATGAACCTGGGTACCAGTCAGAGATCTATGCCTATGGATCCTTCTTCATTTTATGGTCAGGGAATCATGCAGTCAAAACCTGGATTAGGAAATGCAGGTAAAAATAACCTTTCTGCATGAGAAATTTATTATGCATAATTGAAAGAGTTGACGTGACGATAAAGAGGTCATTCAATGAACACTTGCTATAAGAGTACAAGTGACCTATTGGAAAAGGCAACGAACAATCGGAAGCTTTCATAGCCTACGACATAAATAGGAAATGAACGTAGCCAAAGTTTTCCTAAAATTATGTATTCTTGGGAACTAGTGGCTTCATGCAGTCTATTGAAGCTGATAAATATTATGTCAAATTGACTTTTTTACTTAATCTGACTCTATATTCCGTCTGACAGTGGCACTGCCTGAAAATTCAGTAACTCTCTTCTCTATGTTTCTCTGCTAGAGAAGTAAGATCCACCACAAACCACAATGTTTACATGTTGAAGCTGATTAAGTATTAGGAAAATTAGAGGGAAGTAGAGGAGTGATGTGGGAGAGAGTAGCGAAAAAGTGTGGGTCACTATAAAATGAACACGATTGGGGGAAATTGCTTTTCACATATCTCCAATTGACTTGTTTAAATATTATTTTCTGGATTTCAACTATATGGTGAGATCAAGGTAAGGAGCTACATTAAGAAGTTTGGGTTAACCAGTCATCGGCGTTCCTACACTAGTCATGGGATGAAAGACTCACTGTTTATGAACAATTCTATTAACTTTGAGCCATTAGCTTAAAAGAGAGAGGAATTTAGGAGAATTTAAGGAGTCAGTACTATGAGGAAGAGATGATAGCTAGAAGGAAACTTCATAGTTAAATCTAATTTAGAAATCGTGGAAGTTCATATAACATGGAAGCTTGCTGATTAAAGTCTCAATTTAACTGTCCAAAGAGAGAGTATGTTACCAATCAAAAGGGAGGATACCTCATATGCATATGTACCACCAATGTATGTGATCCAGGACAATGTTGACAGGTTAGCAAAGGACACCTTTTAACTTGTACATACACTTGATGCCTCTGTGGCTATGTCGCAGGTACCATGCCAACCTAGTTTGGACTCAAATATGTACTTTAATAAACAGTATGGGCACCAACAACGGCGTTGTTCCAATTTTTCCTTTTCTATTTGCATTAGAATATTATACAGATATAAACTCAATTATGGGCATGTGATACTCTGCAAGTAATGTCTTAGAAATCTTTATAAATTTATGCCTTCTCTTCTTCTTCAAGGATTGAGCCCTGGAGTTGGTGGTCTTCCATTGAAGGGGTGGCCATTAACTGTAAGTTGTAATCAAATCCATCTGTCCATGCGTATAATTTAATGTCTGAATGGTCGTACTTGACGAAGGTGTTTGCTGAATGCTACAGGGCATTGACCAAATTCGGCCAAGTTTAGGTGCGCAAGTCCAAAAGCCCTTTCTACAAGGTGGAAATCAGTTTCAGCTCTTGCCACAGCAACAACAACAACAGCTCATAGCACAAGCTCAGGCACAAGGCAACCTTGGTAATATAATTTATGGAGATATGGATCCTCGAAGGTTTGGGGGACTACCCAGGGGCAATTTGAATGCGAAAGATGGCCAAGCAATAGCAAATGATGGATCTATAGGTTCGCCAATGCAATCAACTTCGTCAAAAGTAAGAGTTTTTCCCGAAACTGGTTGATTTGGTATATCTTTTATGATAATCGTTCAAGCACATTATTACACT
Source organism: Zanthoxylum bungeanum (assembly GCA_019454045.1). Lineage (NCBI taxonomy): Eukaryota > Viridiplantae > Streptophyta > Magnoliopsida > Sapindales > Rutaceae > Zanthoxylum > Zanthoxylum bungeanum. The sequence goes on from SKCR01029979.1 coordinate 25,286, forward strand.
GAATGTCCTCAATGCATGGTCAATAATGTTCCTTGGATCATCTTTTGTAATGCTTTTCTCCAATGATAGAGGCCCATAGAAGCTCCAGTTTCGTCCCTGGGGAAAGTTGAACTTCCTCCCAAGTCCCAAGTGTTAATATTGAAACTTGACGGTTTGGCAGGAATTATTTTGGAGCATTTATTGATACATTAAAGCTGTGTCTGTCTCATCTTTGACTGTTTATTGTGGGAGTGCAGTCAATGAAAGGATGCCTGTCTGTCCTTCCTTGGCAGTTTCGGAATTACCTTGGTCATCTTTGGCTAAAATGATGAACCACAGCCTTATATTTGGATTACTAAATCTTTTTCCAGCATAGATATTACTTTTGTGCAAAAAATTTCAACAAGTTACTTGTATAAAGTTTCATATTGAATGCTTGCATCTTAAATCTCCAACTAATCATTATATATGTTATTATTCTGATATATCATATATATCAACATTCATAGAAGATTAAACTTTAAATATGAGGGTCTGTTATTGATTCTCAATGTTATATGACTTATGAGATCGAAATTCTGACCTTGTCTGAATTAGTTAGCAGCGTATATGTAGAGTTAGGGAATTGAGGTGTGGTTCCTATCATCCAGGCAATGTCTATGAAGACCAATTGTGAGCTAATAACTCTATCTTGGTTTATGGGGTTCCAAAACAAACTTGTATAGCGACTTTACATGCTTGTGTAAAATCCTTGAGGTTTTAGAGCATCTTGTCTCAAATAGTTAGATAGTTCAAGCATCATTTGTGTACTTGTCCTAAGCTGGAGTAAGCATCAAAAACGAAATGAGCATTTATTGTATGCATGAAAGAAATTGACTCAACATTTTAGAAAAAATAGCTAGAAATTTTGTTAGCATCATTAGTAAAGGTATTTGTGATTGTTAATTATTGTCCTTGATGGTTAAGAGTACTCAAAGCTCGTTATGATGATTATTCTTAAACTTTGATGTTAAACAGATGAATGTGCCACAGATACAGCAGTCTTCCTCTCAACAGCAAGATCCTTTGCAACCACAGCAAGCTCAACAGGTTGTTTTTTGCCTTCTATTGACATAGTGAATGGAGTCTTTTGTTTTCTTTTCACTTTTAGATAACCATTTTTATGGGAGGTCTTATAAGTTAATGTTGCTTATTTGCATCGTGTGTAAATCTCTATATGAACCACTTCAATAAAGTTCTGACAATTTTTTTCCTTAATCCTGTTGCCCTTAAAATTGATATTTTCTTTATGGAACAGAATAACAGAAAAAGAAAAGGGCCTTCTTCATCTGGAGCTGCTAATAGTGCTTGTACAGGAAACACAGTTGGTCCTTCTCCAAATTCTCAACCGTCAACTCCGTCAACTCATACACCTGGTGATGGAGTAGCTATGTCGGGCAATATGCAGCATGTTAGTAACATGTCAAAAGGTTTGATGATGTATGGTTCTGATGGAACAGGTGGTCATGCATCATCTACGAACCAGCTGGTATGTACACAGGAAATGTGTAACCTACGTAGTCCAACAGTTATCTTGTCAAAAACAAAACAAAACAAAAAACAAAAGAAAGAAAAAGAAAGCCTAAAGGCATGAAGGGAATTTTCTGAACATATCTTGCTGGTAACAACACCCACTGTTTATGCAAACCCTTGCTTGATGGTAATAATCAAGCAGGAGTCTGTCAAACACAAGGCGTACTTTATGCTGAATATCCTGAGTCTTGGGAAATTTAGGTTTATTGTTTACTTAATTGCAGGAAGACATGGAACATTTTGGAGATATTGGCTCCTTAGATGATAATGTGGAATCTTTTCTCTCTCATGATGATGTAGATGGAAGGGATTTGTTTGGCACATTGAATCGGAACCCTTCTGAACATGCTACTGAAACTTCCAAAGGTACAATTTGATCTCATGCTTCTACAAGCGATTATTGTTCATTTTGACAACAGGAATGACTCTGTTTTCTGCTTCAGGTTTCACATTCGAAGAAGTTAGTTCAATATGTAAAAGCAGTGGCAAAGTTACTTCTTGTCATTTCTCTTCGGATGGAAAGTTATTGGCCAGCGCTGGGCATGACAAGAAGGTATAATGCAGTTTAGCATTGCAGGGAATAAAATATTTTTATGTAGCATCTGCAGTAGGGAAAATATCAACATTGCTGTAGTTCTGACTATTCTGTTTGTTAAATCTTGATCTCTAAACATAAAAACTCACATGTTAGTGTTTTCAAATTTTGAGATGTTTTTAAAATCTGAACTATATTTAGCATGAACTAAATGTCCAAGAGGTATAAATTAAAAAAGGTGTCAACTCAATAGTTTTTTTTTTTGAAAAGAACTCATTAGGTTAACTAGTATGATATATGGGGAATCAAAAATAGATGTACGGGAATTATGAGTATGAGCGATGCTTTATTGTTCAAGCTTTATTGGTCTCAAACCCCCCCAAGTCTCACAAATGTATGAATCAAGTTTCACATAACACATTGTCTTAATTTAGTTCAAACAATGACAGTTGTTAGTAATTTAGCTCAAACAATGACAGTTGTTAGTTTATTAAAGTTTGAAGTTGCTCTGTTTGCATTCCAAATTCCAGGTTTATTTATTGTGCTTGTCCTATGTTTTGTCATGTAAAATATTCATTTTTGTACAAGGAAGATGATGTTTGAGTAGTAAAGATGGAGAAATGACAAAGTTGGTCGGCAAAGGCCATTCACCATTAGATAAAAATCCAGGCTCTCCCCACTGTATTTCTCATATAAGAAAAAGGGCTCTGTAAACCATTCTTTGATTCAGATACAAGATAACTAGTGTGTCAAGATGTACAACCATTGATCTCAAAACTATTAAAACATTTGACCAGAATTAAGGCCATTAGATCATGCAACCGTTGGATCATCCTGTCCATACCTGGTATAAAACATTTGAATTTGACTCGTACCGGTTTTAAGCCAACTGATAGGTATTTCTATTTCTGCCCGCATACCAAGCAGTTTAAGGAAAATATCATATAGTATGATGTAGATACAGGAAATGTATTGTACTTGTTGATATTTGATTGTTGACTCAGTTTATGCGGAACATGAAGTGTTAATCCTCAATGAATTCTCCACATACAACCAAAAGTTGAATGCAAATGCTGGGCAATGCTTACTGGATTAGTTTGGAGCTTGAATTGCCAGTTCACTTTACATACTTATTTGGATAACTCCATGTCGCCATCTTGCTTACCTTCTTTACCACAGTCTACTTGTGTCACTGTATGTGTAACATTGTCTGCCTTTGCATAGGAAATAGAATCGCCAGCACATATATCACTTAAAAGTCCTCCTAGTTGTAAAACAAAAATCTAATTGCTGTAATTTCTTTTTGACAGTGTTTGTTTTCTTTTATTATGCTTGTTGCTTTTGTGTTATGGTTGAGGACATGAATTGCAAAATAAGCAGAGCCCAGACAGGAACACATTGCGCTCTGCTCTTTTCTTTTTCTTTTTTTTGGGGGGGGGGGGGGGGGGTTCGGAAGGAAAGTACATCCACATTTTATTTCTCACAATTCTTGTAAAAAGATACCAGCAAATTGCTATGTTTTGGAAGGAGTATAAAATAAATTTTGCAAGGCCACATACTGTTATGAACTACATCCTGTTGGTAAGGGATTTGATTACACCCCTGGAGATCCTCTTTTAAGGTGCAACATTTACCGATTTCACTAAGCTTTTGTTTGTGGAAGTTTGAGTCTGTATGAGAGTTTTATAATCATCTATTTTGACCCGTATATACATCTAAATCATTTAGGAAATCAAAGGGAGTAAAAAAGTTAAAAAGCAGTTTGGAAAAGTCAGAAGTATAATACTTTTGACTTTTCAAAGTTGACAAAATCTAACTCGCACTCACATAAAATTACAAAAAAAATTAAGAATGATTTTTTCGATAAAAGGCTGGATAGGTTTGATTTGTCTAAAATCTGGTTATTTCAAACATCAAGATATTCATTCCTCAAGTATTTTGTTATTTACTTTCTTAAGTTTTATTTAGTTCTGTACTTCTGTAGGCAGTCAATTCTTCATTTTCTGAGTAAGCACACAGAGAAATTCAGTGACATAATTTAGGTTGCTATTATATACATATGCTTTATAGAGTTTTTGTTATTGAATTCTTGCATGTAGTTGAGGTACATAGAGGCACCGTTAATTTCAGCTGGCCAAAAGAACATCGAGCTATGCATATTATTGATGAGATAAAGGTAGAAATGATATGGATGCTTATTTTTATTTATGTCAGTAGGTTGTTTTATGGAACATGGAAACCCTTCAAACTGAGTGCACACCAGATGAACACAATAATATAATTACTGATGTTCGCTTCCGTCCAAATTCAACCCAGCTAGCAACATCTTCATTTGATAAGACAGTGCGACTTTGGGATGCTGCTAAAGTAAGTTCTCTAATCTCTTCCTTGTCTCTCTCTGTCTGTTCCCCCCTTTTTTTTCCTGTATTTTGACCATAAAACACTCTTCTCCTTTCTCTCTGCATCATAAAAGTTGCAATTCTTGCCTTCTTTTCCTTAGCAATTTGCATGTTCTTGAGTCTGTAGAATGTAGCTCACTGTTTCCCTATTAAGCCTACCTTCTAAGAAAGTTTCTTAGCTCCAAAAGTTTTGTTTATTATATTTTCTTGGGGAGATGCTCTGCATATTCACTTCTTTTGACATTAGTCTACGTTCATGTTCATAGACTCCACATCCACATATACTGGAAACTTTAGATGCCAATTCCACTATGTTTAATTTATATTTTAGTCCAAATAAGATGAGCACTTATTTTGATGTATCCTTGCAGCCAAGCTATTGCCTGCAGACTTATGCAGGGCATAACTCTAATGTGATGTCCCTTGACTTCCATCCTAAGAAGAATGACCTTTTCTGCTCTTGTGATGGAAATAGTGAGATTCGCTTCTGGAATCTCAGTCAGTATTCCTGCGCTCGTATTTCCAAGGTTAGCTCTGAATTTCATCCTTCTTTTGCTTTATGCTCTTGAAGTCTTATCAGATATATGAAGTCTTCTAATCTGATTCACCATATGGGTCAGGGAGGTACTCTGCAAGTGAGATTTCAGCCAAGAATTGGACATCTATTGGCAGCAGCATCAGAGAATGTTGTGTCTATCTTTGATGTTGAAACGGATAGACCGACACACTCATTCAAGGTATACATACTACTGTTGCAGCCTTGGATATTTGAAAATAAACCAATACTTTCCATTTTTGTATGTAAGACAACGTGCTTTGTTGGCTGAAGTTCCTTATTGGGCAGTAAATTCATTTGTTTCTCAGGGACACTCCACTGAAATATACTCTGTTTGTTGGGACACAAATGGAGATTATTTGGCATCTGTCAGTCGTGAGTCTGTAAGAGTGTGGTCATTGGCTTCAGGAGAGTGCATTCACGAGCTTAATTCTAGTGGGAACAAGTTTCATTCTTGTGTTTTTCATCCAAGCTATTCCACCCTCATGGTCATTGGAGGTTACCAGGTGATCTTCTTCTTACATTTATTTAAATACCATTTTTCTTTATTACAATGAGTGATATAATTTTGGTTGCTGTGTACTTCGTCAAGCTCCATATATATTAGAAGATCCATAAGCATTAAGCCCATTCTGTTAAATTTAATCTGCAATTACATATCTCTTGATGTTGCATTTGAATTGAGTTATATCTGTACAATATTTTGGGCAACTTTATGCCATTGCATTTATGCAACAAACCTTAAGGTCTCTTGTAATAGTAGTACAAGAGGCATTGGGTTCTAAACTACTTTTATTTTTATTTGGGTTCAAAATCAAATTTGAACTTAGTGCAAGCAAATAAGCAATAGAAATTAAAACTAAAACTAAATGGTGTTTCGAATTATTCAAGCAAGATGTTACCTTTTCTTTGTCGATGATTTCACTTTCATTCGAGGATGAATTTCTTTTACCTTCATAGGAATATAGGATCTGCAAATCCGTTTCATGAGGGAAGATTTAAAGAAAAATTAAGTTTGGCTAAATAGTTTGAGACTAAATTGATGTTTAAACATGTCATAGATAGCTGATCTTCTGTTCATGGTTCTATACCATTCCTTCTTCTTACAGTCATTGGAGTTATGGAATATGGCTGAGAATAAGTGTATGACGATTGCGGCTCATGAATGCGTGATACCAGCCCTAGCACAGTCACCTGTTACTGGGGTGGTTGCCTCCGCAAGCCACGACAAATGGGTTAAGATCTGGAAATAATTTGCTGCTTGCTTTTCGATGCTTCATTCAAGTCATGTTGCATCAAGTCTACTGACCTTCACTCCCGGCATTCAACCAAAGTTCAAACAGGAATCCGAAAAAATTTATCTCCTGTTGCATTTGATTTTGCTTTATCTGTTTTGTTTTGTTTTCTTTTCTTTAAATGCCTGTGGATGGTAGCTCCTTTTGTGTTGGATGATTTTTAAATTCCTGTGGAGTATGGTAGCTCCTTTTGTGTTGGATAATAGTTGTCAATTTTGGTCCTATTTTCTTTTATACATTATGGACAGAAAATAATCTATCTTTATGTATCACGACCTGTTCTCATTCTGTTAAAATTTTGTTCGTTTTTATCATGTTCCGTCCCATTAAAAATTTTGGAACTCAATCCATTTTTAAATCGAGATATAAAAATATATTTCAAATCTCTAAAACAAGATGAGAAAAACGAAAAAAATCACCAACCCAAGAATCTCAAAATGCTACACCTTGCTTCTTTTTACATTACAAAAAGTTTAGAAATGGCAGCTTTAAGTCAATATCAATTTCAATGGAAACACATATGGGAGGAAATCCTTAAATCTAAGATGTCATTCGTGTAATAGTCTAATAATTCATTATTATGAGTGTTAAAATATTAAAAAACGATTAAAAAGATAAATATTAAATCATACATGTTATTTACTAATTTATTGATGATATTACATCACTTATATCTCCGTTACACCAAAAAATTACTCCTAAACATAGTTACAAGCAAATAATATTTACAATGTATTATCTTAAAAATATATCGATTTACATTCCTAAAAATAGCTCTTATAATTAAGAGATGATAAGCTCAAAAATACCTCTCATTTCGGGTTAGGGATTGATAGAGTGCAATATAACTGAAATTTTTTTTTTTATCAAATTATTAGTTTGATGCGCTAATCTCAAGTGAAGACTAACAAAAATAATTATTTAATTAATATAATCAATTTATTGAAGTTGTAGTGTATAAAATACAAAAACAACAAATTATTTCCTTGAGAAATAAAAAAGAAAATGTAGTGAAATTATTATGAAAAATGATAAATGTACAACTTTGTATTCAAAACCACTAAAGACAAAAACATATTTTTATCATATGGTGAAATGTTTTTTGAAAAATGATAAGTAAGTTAAATCAGGACAAAATATGGTCAAATATGTCATTACAATGACGTATTTTATGGTAAATAAAAAATTTAAAAAAAAAACCAAAATCGTTATGGTGATTTTATTTCCGTTTAATCTTTATATTATTGTCTTTTTTTTTTATTACTGTTATAAAACAAGAGAAATAGAAGAATATAATTTTTTTTTTTTTTGAAATCGTTGGAAAGTTCAAATCATCATTTTTGGGCTTAAGCGTAACAGTTAAAATCTCTGATTGTCTCATACTCTTACAAAAAACGCATTCCATGAATTCGAACTCGTGACCTTAAGATGAAATTCTAAATCATCCACCACCAAATCATGCCCCTTTGAGACAGAAGAATAGAAGATACTTTGTAAAACTGTAGCCTTTTCTTATTAATTATGAATTATAAATTATAAGAAATGTTCTCTATTTATAAAAAGAAATTAGATCAAGGTTATTACTTGAGATAAACTAAGGGGGTGTATTCAATTGAGATTTTAAAATATTGTTTATGGAGAAATAAGTCCAGTGGATTTTAAAAGACTATGAATATAATGACTTCTAAGATTTTGTTATAGTTTTTTTAATTAGGATTTTTTACTTATTGAGTTTTAAAAGATTTATATCATAAGAATTTGAAAGATTTGAAATGACCACATATAATTTTATTTTATTTTTACTTTTATGATATGAGTAATGTCTATCTAATTTAATGAGACATTTTTTTATTGGGTCATTCTCGTCCTGGTCACCCCTCCACTGAATTAACAATGTTATAATTTCTATCATGATTAGGTGGGGATGCTCAACCATTACGACTATATTTTCTTTACAAGCTATATTGGCGGTAATATTTCCCGAACTTAAGCAATCTATCAATATTTTACTAACAGTGTAGATAACTTTATTGACTAAAATGCTTAATTATCTTAGATTATTTTATGAGTTTCTGTGACAGAATGTCATGTTTCTGACCTAAGAATAAAATATAACACATCGACATCAATGATTTTAATAATCGATAAATATTTTTTCCTTGAATTTGAGTTTTTTTTCCTTAAAAAAAATACAAGTAAAAAATTAGCGAGAAAACGAGGAAAAAAATATTTGTTGTGCTAAATTCCCTTTGTACATTATCATCTATCCGATTGAATAAGTTTCGTTGGCCTCAAAGAAAATCTAGGAAATTATCTTTAACTGTGATAGAATTTTCCACTCGAAAATGAAATTCATTAAGAAAAATTGTTGGATGAATGGCATTATCAATTGCATTTAAAAGAAAGTCTTATTGTTTTGTTTGAAAGAAAAAAAATACTAATAAACAAGTAACTTTTTCACAAAGAGATAACATATATATTCATTTTCTGCTTTCTAACCGTCAATAAAATCTTATGTGAAAAGTCTCATATGTTATGTTAGGATTTTTGTATACAGTTTGATATTTATAATTCTCACTAAAAAGTCTCACACAATCACACATAAAAAAAAAAAATCATTAAAAATAATTATATTTTTCAATACCATAAGACTTTCTATTAATTATTTAAAGTTCTGACTGAATATCACTAGATTTGGATACAATCTTTAAAAAATCTCAATACTTTCAATGAATATCACAAACTTTTTAAATTATTTAAAAATTTTAATTGAATATCATAAAATTTATTTAACCCAATTTTTTTTTTTTTAAATCTTTATTCAATACACCGCCTAAACTTATAAATATTGAAGTGAGAAACCAGTTATAATGGTTATTGTTTTAAATCCTTAATGGAAGCAGAAAAGCAAGAAACTGGACTTGCAAATCAGGAATCAATCAGCGATGAGTTTCAATGTTGCGTTTGCCTGTAAGTTTTTTAATCGCCTTTTTTTTTCTGTTTGTTTATTTATAGAATTTATTCAATTCTGCAAAAATTATTTTTATTTAGCCGTTTCGTGTTTGCCTGTTCGTGTTTGCTTAGCGTGATGATATTATTTTAGTCCTTGTGAAAAATAATTGTGTGTGTCACGGATTGGCTAGAAATGACGACAAATGCTTATGTTGAATTGATCACTAAATTAGTTCTGATGTTTATTGATTTAGGACGAATCTGACTTTTGTTGAAAAGGGTGTGTTTGGTGAATCATGTGACTGATTATTTTTTTTTTTTTAAATTTCTATAATTTTTTTGTTTCAATTTTATTGTATGTAAGCAATGTGATGTTAACCCAGCAGAGACTCTGCTGGGACTCTTGTCTCCAATCCCAAAAATTGGGATTTGAGAGTAGTTTTCTCCCCGATTATTTGAGTGGGAGTAGATATTTCCGGTTATGGCTCGTCTCTTAGTAAACGTAGATGTCTGGATGTGCGATAATTGTATGTATTGAATATCCCAGTAGATTTCAGATTGTATATCTGTAGAATTGTAATTCAAAAAAAAAAAAAGCAATGTGATGTTAAAGGACAAGGGGACAAGAAAGATGAGGATGCTACATTCCATCTATTTTTTGACTACCCTTACGAAGTGTCATGTCCTGCGAGAATTTTTAAGATTAAAACGTATCAATGCATGTATTCAAGCTGAAATCCGTATTTTAATTGGTTGCTATTAGTTTTGTAAATATTCCACATATTTTCCTGGGTAAGTGATCTGTATGAAGGTTTTCCTTTTGTGTTGCAGGGAACTCCTGTACAAGCCAGTTGTATTGGGTAAGAAGGTACTGCATGAAACTTCATACTGATATGTTTTTTTCCACCTTTCTGATGCCTCTCTTTCCATGCTTGCAGCCTGTGGCCACATTTCATGCTTCTGGTGTGTATTTAATGCCATGAATTTTTGGCGTGAGTCAAACTGTCCAGTTTGTCGCCACCCGTTTAATCATTTCCCAAGTATTTGTCATTTGCTGCACTTCTTGCTCAAGAAGCTGTATCCTCTGACCTATGAGAAAAGGGAAAGTCAAGTGGGAGGTGGGAGTGAGACTCGCTGTTTTTCTTCCTGATAGATTCTTGATTGTCCATATCTCCTCTTATCAGTTTTACTGTAAAATTTGTAAATCTTCTTAGTAGCTACATGCCACTTACATTATGGAGGAGCGGAAATTGTATTAAAGCAATTATAATTTCAGAAAGTAGACAGGAAGTCCACAGGGGCCAGCTAAATTTAATATATCTCCTCTATTTATTGAGTGATGATACATGACTAAACAGAGTGATGATACATGAGTAAATACAAATAGAAAATCCCTTAAAGAGCGCATAACTATGAAAGACAAAAAATGCAATATTTGGAGCCTGAAGTACTCTTTGGCAGGGTACAGAAACATCGGTGGATTTGTTCATTGAATAGAGACAGAAGCACGATAACCCAAGACTGATAGAGTTTTGTTGATGGAATGTGACAGCTATTAAATCAGTAAAATATTGAATTGACTACTTGCCCATGTTGTCCAATATTAACTTGTTCATATTTTCTTCTTTTGTGCTGAGTTTATGTGTTAGGTGGTTGAAAGATGGTCATTTGTCAATGAGAGGTACATGGGTATAATGTAGGACCTGGAAATTTGAAGGTGAAGGGCATTTATGCAGATATTAAAGTATCAGTTCTAAAGAGTACTTCAAGTTTAAAAGTCTGAATGAACTAAGCATTTTCATTTCCTTTTCTAGGAGAGGGGAAGACGTAATTGTCTGCATCTTTTAATCCCTTTGCTTCTGTCCCTTTTTCTTTTTGCATTCTTTTGAATACAACAATTACTAAATATATATCACGTGATTACAGCCGCTACTCTACTGAATCATATATATACTAGAAGATTATCTTAAAGTTCTTCTTACTCATGGCATTTGATTCAACATTGCCTAATGTGATAATTTCTTTTATGATCTTTTTTGGTTGTTCAGAAGAAGAGAAGAAACTCGGCCAGTTCTCACCCCAGTTTGATTATCATTTATTTGGAACACAGACTAGTAAGGAGGTTGATATCTTGGGCAAGTCTCTACATTCGCCCTCTCAACAACAGATAAAGTTGCATTCAGAAAGTCATTGTTCTGGGGAAGGGAAATCTTCACCATGCTTGAATTTATTGGAAACTACTGTGGAATGTGGAGATGATACAATGCTGAAATTGGTGACATCTTCAGAAAGCTCTGAAGCCGCTGCAAGTTCAACCACCCAAGAATGTGGTATGATTGGAAATGATCTTGAATGTAAAGCAGGAAACCAGGTTTCTGTTGATGATTTGTCTTGTGCTGCATGCAAGAAGATGCTCTTCAAGCCAGTTGTTCTTAACTGTGGACACGGTAATTTATATTAAATTAAGTGATTTATTTATATGAATTTAAGAGATTGCGTTTCACTGTTGAAAAAGGAAATAGCACATTTTCTTTGTGTGTGTGTGTGTGTGGCTGTTAAAGGTCTGGACATTCACCTTAATAGCTTCTATTCTTTTCTTTGTGTGTGTGTGTGTGTATGGCTGTTAAAGGTCTGGACATTCACCTTAATAGCTTCTTTTCTGCAGTATTTTGTGAACCTTGTGTGGTT
>SKCR01029980.1:0-37842 GCA_019454045.1 Zanthoxylum bungeanum
TTAACTCTTGAGACGCATCCCAGTGGATATGTTCATATAGCCATTAGCAAATTACATACACAATTTCAAAAAGAAAGACAACAGTTAAGTCTTGGGAATCTGACTCAAAAAGACCTTGTTTGCCAATTTATAAGAAAATTGGATGGGAAGCTTGTCCCTGACGCATAGACGTTAATCAAGCTGTAAATTCATGTATATATTATATCTCTTTGTCTTTTCCTAATAATTGTGATTTGTTTTGTTGTTTTCTTTTAATTTTCTCCGACAGGATCCAGATTTTTTGACTATCACGATAATATTTCGCTACTAATCGTCCTCTGGAAGATACTTGTGCTATTTTTTACTCACCCTTTTCAGGTATTATAAATTCAGCCCGTCATTGCACTTTTGAAGGCATCCAGATTTGAGAAAGAAACACATAAAAAAAATGGAAGCTACTTCAAGAAGACGATTGAAAACATCTGTGTGTTTTTTGTGGTAGTAGTGTTGGAACTAAACCACAATACATAGAAGAAGCACAGGAATTGGGTCGAGTCTTAGCTGCAAGGAATATGCATTTAATATATGGCGGAGGCAATCTTGGACTTATGGGGATCGTTTCAAAGGTTGTACAGGAAGGAGGCAGTCACGTTTTGGGAATCATCCCAAAACCCTTGGCAGAGGCAAATCTTATTGGATCATCAAACGGAGAGGAACTGATCGTGCCAGGTATGTCAGAACGACTGGTAGAAATGATTAACCGTGCTGATGCTTTTATTGCTTTGCCAGGTGGCTGGGGCACATTGGAGGAAAATTTTTATAGTACTATCTTGGGCGAACCTGAACATACACCAGAAACCGCTTGGATGCTCAATGTTGATGGGTTTTATGATTTTCTTTGTGTGTTTCTTGATGATGCTCGGAGAAATGGGGTTCGTATCAAAACCTTTAAAAGAACTCCTCTTTACTGCCAGAACCGCTCCGGATCTAATAGACCAACTCATAGCCTATGAACCACAAGTTGACCCTATCCTTTCAAAGATAAATTGGTCCGAGGACGATCATGGTAAGAGGCGTAGGATTAATCTGGATCTTAACCTTTAATTTCCTGTAGATTTTCAGCTAACCAGGTACAACCTTCTTAACTCTCCTTTTACTGTTTAAGACATTGGGGACAATGTCTCATTTAGGTTTGGGGGAGGGAATTAGTTGATCAGTACCTTGTTTTTTTTTACTTTGTATGTTTTTTTATTTTTAGTTCAAAATTTTTCGAAAAATACAAAAAAAAAATGAAATTTTTTAAAAAATTACAAAAATATTTTGCATTTTGTTTTTTATTCTGACTAAAAATATGAAATTGGTAAGAGGTAGCTGAGTAAGGAGTTTCCACTTCTGAGACGTATCTCAAACCTATTTCGAAAAAGTTAATTTTTGTTTATTTCATTTTGAATTATTTAATTTGTAAATTCTCCATAAAATTGACTAAAATGAATCTTCATATGCTCAGTTGACAGATATTATCAACATACATGGTAACATACGGACATGAGCTAAAATTGAAAAGTTTGTAATATTCAGTGCTCTAGTTTAATTGGAGGAAGCATCTCAAAAAGCAATGGAGTAAAAAAAAAAAAAAAAAAAAAACGTCTGAGATCCGAGTTATTAAGTCTGTAAGGGTGTTTTAACACCTAGTGCCCTAAAGCCAACTGATTTGGGAGTCACTGGCCCAAAGCTCGTTACATGGATCAAAGATGCTGCAAAAAATATATATATATTTGAAGTCTGAGTAATTAAGTCCGTAGGGTGTCTTAACACCTGGTGCCCTAAAACCAACTGGTTTGGGAGCCCCGACCAAACACTCGCTACATAGATGGAAGATATTGTATATAAATAAGAAATAGAGAAAAAATCAAAGAAAAAAATCAGAAAAATGAAAATTATTCCATTGCTCCAAAAGGTGTGAAATCTGATAGAACTTTAGGACAAAAATATTACTCTCTTATCGACTACACTTATGACTGTTGTGGGCAAAAATAAATTGATTAATATGTTTGTTGGCCATGGTATATAAAGAATGGTAAAAATAATCGGAGAATTTTACTTATTCAGTAATTTAAAATAAAACAAACAACTAGTAACTTGGCGTAGAATTTTCATCACCTGATTAGTCACTAACATCTTTATTCTCTTTTCGCTCGCTTTCTTTTGCTTTTTGTGCATTAGTTAACTAACTTTTACTTTGTAAAAATGTTTTGTGGGTATCATTGCTGTCCCCTCACGAGACTACAACTCCCTCTAGGGACACCTAGGGGTTTAAAGGCTTGTTGCATACGCTAATGAAACGTGATCCCTACGAAAGTAGCTTAGTTTATTTTATTTTTATTTTGTAGTTTTTGCTCGAGGACTAGCAAATGTATATGTTTGGGGGTGTGATGAGCGGAAAATATATCATATTTACCGCCCCTTTAAACTTAATATTTTATTTAGTTTCTCGGGTTTAATGAACTTTTTGATGTGTTTTAGTTATTTTGCAGATAAAATAATATCGGGTCTCAATGAAATCATTTAGGATGAATATGGGTCAATAATGGCAATTATTGGACTTGAATATTTAATTTTGAGATTGGAAACTTGAAAGGGTGTTTTGACGAGTGCAGTTTGGAAATTCCAGTTTTGCGCATCTGTCGTAATTTTGGGCATAACTATTTACTCAGATATCGGATTGAGCGGATTCAAGTTCCAGATTAAAGAAGACTCAAAGATCTACAACTTTTAAAGACAAAATAATTTCTAATTCTGAAGATTTCATGCCCGAAATTGATGAACTATCCAGAAGTGTGTGGTGTGTAATTATTAAAAGTCATTATCAATCATTTTCAAGCAAATATTAATTAATAAATAATAATAAATTATCACAAATCACCACCCAACAAGATAAGCCTAGTGGAGCAATTATGGATTTGGTGGAGTAATTAGTGGAGAAATTAATAATGGATTTGGTGGAGAATTTGATGGATGATTTGATGGTGGCAAAATTTGCCTATAAATACCAAGCCATTTCATTTTAAAATTCATACTTTCTTCTTTGAAATTCTTAATGAATAAATAAGAAGATTGTATATAGTTTAGTTATTTACAGTTTTTAGTAATTACTTTTCACTTCGCACTTTCTTTTCTTTACTTTTCAATTTTTACTTTCCGCAATTTACTTTTACACAACATTTTCTTTCTTTTACTTTTGCAGTTTTTATTTTTCAAGCAATGAGGAGGTAATTCTCCTTGCTGGGGTGAAAGGTAAAGCTTTTATTATTACTATTTAGATTAATCTCCCTTAATTATAATTAAAAACTATTTAAAACCTGACTTAAAAAGGGATACCGCTATATTGGTCGGTTGGTAATTAATTATAATTGGTTTTAACCCTGACTTTATGGATACCGCCTGGTTGGTCGGTTGGTAATTAATTATTAATTTGACTTAATCAGGATACCGCCTATATGGCTGGTTAGTAATTATCACGCAAAGTTAATATATTATATTAAGGGAGATATCTAAAATAGTAGTAATAAAAGTTTGATCCTCTAACCCCAGCATTCTCTTTTATTATACTTTTACTTTATTTAATTTCACAATTTACTTTCAATAATTTATTTTTAATTTTTTTTTTACTTTTTACTTTTTACTTTTTACTTTTACTTTATTTACATTTCAGCAATTTACTTTTCAGTATTTAATTTTCAGCAATTTACTTTATGTCTTTTTATTTTATTTAAGTTTTTACTACCCGTAAATATGTGTCGTAACTAAGCCAGTTATCTGGGGTTGTGATGAATTTCAATATCACTGTTTTATAAGGGTTAGATTATAGGTTGGGTAATTTAAAGATTTAGTTTATTGAGTCTTAATCTTAATGCTTTTTATTAACTGGCCATTAATAAAATTGATTAGGTAAACTTAAAATGAACTAGACATGGGGATTTTAAGTTTAAGACCTTAGACTCAATAGCCCACGATCTTCCTTGAGGATAGATAACCCTTTAATAGATTTCCTTACAGGATAGGAATATACCTGTTGGGCGGGGTAGCCATAATTGGAACTCAAACTTAATGAATCTAGGTAATTTGGTTGACATAGACATATGGTTCAATTGGATTATACTAGGTATTTGTAATTGACCATCGGAAGAGCTTTTACATAATTTAGTGTTCCAGGTTAATAAATCAATATTTTACCCAACTATAAGATAACTACTTCATCTTTTAAATAATATTGGAATAAATCACAACCCTGGATAGTTTTTATAATTTGAATTTCCACCAACCTACTTTCGAACCATTTTATTTACTTGTTTTTAAATTTAGAATCGTCACCATTTTAAATCAATCAATCAACTTGTTAGATATTAGTAATCATTTGACCTCATAAAATTAATAGTTTAGATATTAAGTCCTCGTGGGATCGATATTTTTATACTACTTGAACGATACGTGCGCTTGCGTTAACGTGTGTGTTTACGCCGGTCACGTGCGTCGGGTCCACAAGTCAGAATCTGAGAAAAGTTTGACTTTGCTAACGTGCGTGCGCTGTGCCCATGTCACCATCACAGCCGATCTGCTAACATGGGCCATGCCACTGTCATCATCCTACGGTGCCGACAGTCGCCATCGCCACTTGTCGCCACGTGTCACTCCACATGTCAGCCACGTAATCATCCACATCACCAATTGACCGAGTCAACGTGCCATATCATAGCCACATCATCATCAACCAATCACAGCGTGCCACGTGTCGTAATTCTATGGAGCCGACAGTCCCTTTCCCCACGTGTGCCACATCAGCGCCACGTCAACATCAATTATTGACTCACTTATCCGAAATCGACACATGGAGGATAAGAATATGAGCTGATGAATCAAAAGCCACCACGTGTCACAATAATTAAGCTCCAACCACCTTGCCAAGTGTCACATTATCACCTTATCCAGATCTGAAGCCGACGAACCAGAAGCTGCCATGTCGACAAAACGGGCATCGCGACGCGAGCTTGGCGTCGCGACGCCAGACCCCTACTGACGCCTATAAATTCAGCTCGATTTCAGAATTCACAGCATGCTTTCCTTGAGTTTTGTAAGGACTCTAAGGATTGCATCTTGTGTGTTTAAGTTTTTTGTAATATAAATTTAGTATTTTTAATTATGCACTTTTACTTTTATAATAATATTTTATTTTATTTTATTTTTCTTCTTTTATGTTCAGTAGTTAATTACCGCTGGGGTAAAAGGTGAAACATTTAATATAATTATCTAGGTAAATCTCTTTAATTATAATATTTAAATTATAATTTAACCGGATTAATCCATGTCAGACTTTAATTACCGCCTATATGGTCGGTCTAAATATAAATTACTTTACCGCCTATATGGCTGGTTTTTATGTGACAGATAATTACCGCCTATATGGCTGGTGTAATTGGACTAAATGGATTACCGCCTATATAACTGGTTTTTAAATGGTTTAATATTATTAATTCCTGAGAAGCAGAACATAAAATAATTTATATTTTATAATAAGTGAGATTCTTAGATAAGAAATATTAAATGTGGATCCTCTAAACCCAATTATTTATTTTATTCTAGGGAAGTGATGAAACACAATAATCACACTTAATAATTTATTTTCTTTTTATGGGTAATTCTTTTGTTTATTTATTGAGTCTTAAGCTTAATGCTTCTTGTTGTCTGATCACAAATAAGATTGATGTGGTAAACTTAAAATGAACTAGACATAGGGATTTTAAGTTTCAGCCTTAGATTTAATAGCCCACGATCTTCCTTGAGGATAAATAATCCTTTAATAGATTTCCTTACAGGATAGACATATACCTGTCGGGCGGGGTAGCCATAGTTGGAACTTAATCTTAATGAATCCAGATAATTTCTTTGACATAGACATATGATTCAATTGGGTTATACTGGTTATTTGCGTCTGACCATCGACAGAGGCTTTTGCATATGTTCGTGTTCCAGGTTAGAAAATTGATTTATTACACATATGTAAGAGAATCAATTCATCTTTAGAATAATATTGTGTGGAGTTACGACCCTAGATCTTTGAGTCTTTTCTTTTATTTTCCTTAGTATTTTCTTTTGAGTCTGTTTTTTTTTAATTAGCAAATCCACATTCAACCAACCAAAAGCAATCAATTCCCTTCTCCCTATAATTAGATACCTGTAATTAAATAGTATCAATAATTAATAACAATAGTAGGAATTAAGTCCTCATTGAATCGATATTTTTATACTACTTGAACGATACGTGGGCTTGCGTTATACGTGTGTGTTTACGCCGGTCAGAATCTCACGGTATGAACATAATTTGCATACAACTCCTTCAAGTGAAAGATGATGGTTTGAGCATCCAGATCTTCGTGAGCTTTCTGATGTTCGTCCGACATAGAGCCAAGCATTATGCAAAATGTTTGCTGATCATCATCGACGTGTTCTTCCAAGCATCAAATGTATTTTGGTCAGCATCTTCTGCGGGTTCATGGGGAAATGGTCTTTCAAGAACATAGAAAATCTTTTCTTG
The DNA here is from genome assembly GCA_019454045.1 of Zanthoxylum bungeanum. Lineage (NCBI taxonomy): Eukaryota > Viridiplantae > Streptophyta > Magnoliopsida > Sapindales > Rutaceae > Zanthoxylum > Zanthoxylum bungeanum. The sequence goes on from SKCR01029980.1 coordinate 6,569, forward strand.
TCATAAAATAATTTTAAGGTTTCTAAACCAGTCATTGTAGTTGTCCCATTGAGCTTATGCTAATCAAGGATGGAACAAAGTGATACTCTGTTTGCCATTTGAATGTTTTTAAATATTTTAAACCACACATGTTAAGAGAGAATCTTAAAATTAGGAATATGTTTTCATTAATGTTTCATAATAACATTAGCTTTTAATATTATGAAGTTGCTCCCACTCAATCGTTTTAAAATTTTAAGCAAATCGCATCAACCCCAATATGATGGATTTCCTGTGGGCAAAGATCCCATTATCATTATTTCATAACTCCGACTAGGGCCAGTCATTATAAAATACGATAATTAGGTAGGTTCCCAACCAATTTATGATATAAATCATAATTCCTTGATCTTTGGGTTGGGCAATCAAACATTCCATAGCTTATGCTAGTCCTTATGGACACCCAATCTTTGGCCCTAAGTTATAAGACCATGCCTAAGGGTCACTGCCTCTTATAACTCAGAAAATTCAAACCATTGTCAATAGTATGATTTAGGGACAAATTGGTATTGGTAAGTCTGGTAAAGCCTACTCCTGCCAATACGCTTTAAGCCCTTTGGGTCTATACTTTACAATGGGAGGAAAATTTTAGACTTAAATTATTATTGAGGATTTTAGCAAGTTTAAATGAATAACTGTCAAATGGATTCCTCCATTGAAAATTCCCCAGAGGGAGGGTGGAGCGAACTCTCTTAAATACCATTACCTCTTAGGCTCTTATTGCCTTGGTGACAGGAATAAACAATAGAACCTCCAAATTAGTCCAACACTTTAAATATTCTTTAAGGTAAGCTTTCAGTAAATGCTTATCTAGATGTCTTCACAGTTTTTCTTTTTGGCTATAAAAAGGTAGTGAGTGAAGGAAGACATCAAATCATTATCAAACTCTAGTATACCTTTGGTTAAATTAACTTTAGTTTGAAAAGTTTTATTAACGCCTTGGTCCCACCCCACTTGTATCTTTTATAATGTCTTTTATTATAAACAGGTGATTTATATTTATTAGCTTTAAAGGTAATAAATCTCTAAGTTCATCACAGAATAATTACTCAGCTAAGGCAATACACTCTCTATTTCCTTAGAAGTCTCTAGATGTTTTGCACCCTAAAATAATCATGCCAATTCTAATCATACATAGAATCATCAAGCATATGAGTTTTAGTATGTTGGAATTATTTTAGGCATTAAATAACTTTGATTAATATTTAATTATGATATTGCATTTTATTTTATTAAAATAAATTTACTATTCACGTGTTTTTACATATGCGTGAACTTTAAATGCAATTTTACAATTCAAATCTTAACCAAATCATGCCACCTTGTGCCTAAAATTAAGTTCAGGGTGTTAGATTTCCAACGAGCTTTTACACACACAATTTTGAGCTCAAATGAGAGAGAACTAATCAAAACAAAAACGGCGCGCTGATACAACTGTTGGGAAACAGCCGTGAGTGCGCAGGCGGAAAATCAAGAAAAATTTAAATTATGATGCCTCTATCCCTTACCCAATACCAATTTATTTTGATTATTCTACAAGCCTAAGCATGTTACTATATATTCTAAGCATAAAAACTCATAAAACATGCAAAGAACATAAACCTAAACATGCTAACTATCATAATAACTCTAATTAAAATAAAAAAAGAAAAAGATTTACTTGAACCGAAGACTCATCCAGTCCTCCCTCCGATCTACAAGCTTTTCTCGAACTCAGCAAGCTCTTCCACATTCCAAAGAGCCACCCAAGTGTGTGGCCTCCAAAGATGCACACACCAAAGCTGAAACTCAACGGCAAGACTACGCCTTTAGATCACAGGTATTTTGCCCTTGGTGCTAGCCTAGGCAAATACCTCAAAACTTTTAACTTGAGGTTCCTCTAGTCAATTAGACATAAGGATCCTCAAAATTTGTGGCTTACTCTTAAACTTTAGAGTTGCTCACTTATATAAACCCAATATATGAAAGGTTTGGTGCACAAATTTGTAAAGAATTCATTGGGTTTATATAGGTGCTCCAAAGACAACAAAATTAATTAAGAATCCAATGTGGGATAAATGCTAATTTAATCTTAGCCATTGGATCTTAATTTAGTGGTTTAATGAGATTACAAAACCCTAATAAAAGTTTGGGCCGAATTGGAATTCAAAATAAATAACAAATAAAAAAAATACTATTCACATTACTATTCACATTTTTTTATTCCAATTCCTAAAGTGCCCCTATCATCATTCACCAATCCCTAAGCCACTATGGAACCTCATAAATGATCTTTTCAATAATTAAAAACATTGAACCATATATGAACTTTTCCTACAGTAATCATATATTCTGTTAAATTTGTAATTTGCACTGTTAACCATTGATTTCGACTTTGTTGTGTGTGACATTTTGGGTTCCCCTCAAGTTGGACATGAAATGAATCGTGATAATTTAATCGAACATAAATTATCCTTCGATCAGATGGTCGTTCGATTTCAATGACCAAGGTTGACATCTAGCAACATGCCAAGGCCCCCAAATGAGAAGGAAAGATATATATTATCATTCTATATGTGATTTACATATGATACGGTCCCTCACCTCACTGTATCCCCACCGTTTAACCTAGGTTATGGAAAGTGTCTACCCATATAGTCAAATGTATGATGATGATAGTGTCATGAATCGTGCTAACCCAAGAATCTCACATGATTCTTCCGTTGCGGCCACATTCTCAAGCACTGATCACATATATGAACCCGCGAACTGGAATACTACTCTTATATGAAAATATTATCCGGGAGAGTGGCGATTCTCTGTTGTATTTTTACAAATTTCATGTGTTTCAACAAATTACTCAAACATACCCTTATGATCGGATCTTTTGAACCGGGGAAGGAGAATGTCAAAGTTATTTGATCCACACATAAGATTGTAAAAACCTCAAGTCTAAGGACTGGTCATACAATCGATACATGAAAGTTCTCACAGACACATGGGATAAACACTCTATGTGAAAACTTTCGACGGTCAGTTCGATAGACATGAGCAACTCATGCATCCATATGATACACCAAGCGGACAAATCTCTGTTAGTAGCCTATGAGATCGGCTACCCCACTTAAGGGTGGAACATATCATCATGCTAGTCTCTCCGCTTTGTGAACGCCCAGATTATTCACAAAACTATAACTAGGAACGTTTAAGAGTAATGATTCTCATAAGGCGTGGAAGCCATCATCTTATTACTCCAAGGGCTTTATTACAGTGGTTGATGATTTATATAATCTATGTAAGACACGTATAATAAAGATTGTCATTTTATTAATTAATGAAAAATATTAAAAATACATATACATATAGCCCATCCACAAGTTGGGTATATGGCATATCCCGAACACAAGGCATATCCTACAAACTTACATTTAATTGCCCTATCATCCAATTTGTTAGTTTGTGTGAGCTTAACATATGCGTCACATCCCCAAACTCTTAGATAACTAAGACTAGGACGTTTCCCAGACCATAACTCATGTGGTGTTTGACTAACAGTCTTGGAAGGAACTTGGTTTAGTAGTAATTTTGCAGTTTCTAAAGCAAGACCCCAAAATGAAGAGGTAGATCCGTGTCTGGCATCATTGATCGGACCATATCTAATAATGTCTGATTTCTCCTTTCAGGGACCCCATTATGCTGTGGAGTTCCCAGAGGAGTCCACTGGGAAATAATGCCATTTTCTCTCAAGTAATCTTGAAATTTGTCGCTTAAGTATTCACCACCTCAATCAGACCTTAATGACTTAATACTTTTATTAAACTGGTTTTCTACTTCAGCTTTGAAGTCTTTGAATTTCTAAAAGGCTTCAGATTTGTACCGCATAAGGTACACATACCCATATCGCAAATGATCATCGATAAAGTTAATGCAGTATGAGAATCCACCGCTAGCGGTGACTGACATTGATCTGCATACATCATAGTGTATGAGTTCTAATGTCTCCAATGCACACTGTCCTTTACATTTTAAGGGTAATTGGTCATTTTACCAAGTAAACAAGACTCACAAGTTCCATAAGGTTCTTATTTGAAGGGTCTGAAATACCATCCTTATGTAGCTTAGTTAATATTGTTTCATTTATATGACCTAACCGACTGTGCCATAGAAGTGATTCATTGAGATTATTCGAGTTAACGTTGTATTTATTAGAGGTTGAACATTATTTGTTAGTTTGTAAACATAGATACCATTATTCAAAATACCATCTTCATATTTTATTTCATTGAAATAAATAGAACATTCATTACAACTTATTAGGCATGAAAAGCCTTTATTACATAAAGAAGAAATGAAATGATGTTCTTTACTAGAGAATGTACTTAAACACAATCTTCTAAGTCTAAAACTAAACCATTCGGCAAAACTAATGAATAAGTCCCCACGCACAATGCAGCCAGTTTTGCTCCATTACCCATGCGTAAGTGAACCTCCCCAAGACGGAGTCTCCTACTATTTCTCAGGCCCTACACATTGTTACAGAAGTGAGTCCCACAACCGGTGTCAAGCACCCAAGTAGAAGGTTCATAGTTTTGAGAATATAGTTCAATCATATACAACATACCTGAAGCATTGGGCTTCTTGGCCTATTGGGCTTCCCTAGCTTCTTTGGCTTTCAAAGATCTGCAGTCTTTCTTCCAATGACCATTCTTTCCGCAAAAGAAACATTTCCCCTTTCCTTTTTTTCTTCTCCACCTTACCATTAGGCTTTAGGTGGTCTGGAGCCTTGGCCTTGCCCTTATTTTTCTTTGGGCCTCATGGCTTCAGGTCCGTACATGTAAGCATAACGGAGGTTTTAAGCTCCGCTTTCAAGTCCTTTTCTGCTTGCTTTATCAGATTGTGCATTTCTGCTAAAGTAGCTTCTTTATCAGACAGATGAAACTGCATAATAAAGTTAGATAAGTCTTTTGGTATGGACTGAAGAATTAGATCGTGACCTATCTCATGATCCATGATGAACCCGAGGCTGGCCAATTTTTCAATGTGGCCAATCATCTTAAGCACATGTCCACTACCAATCCTTCTTTATACCTTGTTTGGAATAAGGCATATGACACTTGGAATCTCATGGTATGAACAAAATTTGCATACAACTCTTTCAAGTGAAAGATGATGGTTTGAGCATCCATATCTTCGTGAGCTTTCTGAAGTTCGTCCGACATAGAGCCAAGCATTATGCAAACTGCTTGCTCATCATCATCGACGTGTTTCTTCCAAGCATCAAATGTATTTTGGTCAACATCTTTTGCGGGTTCAGGGGGAAATGGTCTTTCAAGAACATATAAAATATTTTCTTGTCGTAAGACAATTTTAAGGTTTCTAAACCAGTCATTGTAGTTGTCCCATTTGAGCTTATGCTCATCATGGATGGAACGAAGTGATATTCTGTTTTCCATTTGAATGTTTCTGAAATATTTTAACCCATCTGTTAAGAGAGAATGTTAAAATTAGGAATATGTTTTCATTAATGTTTCATAATAACATGGGTTTTTAATATTATGAAGTTGCTCCCACTCAATTGTTTTAAAATTTTAAGCAAATCGTATCAACCCAAATATAATGGATTTCTTGTGGGCAATGATCCCATTATCATCATTTCACAACTCCGACTAGGGCCGGTCGTTATAAAATACGATAATTAGAGTAGGTTCCCAACCAATTTATGATATAATATAAATTCATTGATCATTGGGTTGGGCAATTAAACATGCCATAGCTTATGCTAGTCCTTGTGGACACCCAATCTTTGCCAATAAGTTATAAGACCACGCCTAAGGGTCGCTGCGTCTTATGACTCAGAAAAGTCAAACCATTGTCAATAGTATGATTTAGGGATAAATTGGTATTGGTCAGTCTGGTAAAGCCTAGTCCTGCCAATACGGTTTAAGCCCTTTGGGTCTATACTTTACAATGAGAGGCAAATTTTAGACTTAAATTATTATTGAGGAATTTAGCAAGTTTAAGTGAATAACTGTCAAATGGATTCCTCCATTGAAAATTCCCCTGATGGAGGGTGGAGCGAACTCTCTTAAATACCCTTACCTTTTAGGCTCTTATTGCCTTGGTGACATGAATAAAAAATAGATCCTCCAAATTAGTCCAACGCTTTAAATATGCTTTAAGGTAAGCTTTTAGTAATTGATTATCTAGATGTCTTCACAACTTTTCCTTTTGCCTATAAAAAGGCAGTGAGTGAAGGAAGACACCAAATCATTATCTAAATCTAGTAATACCTTAGGTTAAATTAACTTTAGTTTGGAAATTTTTATTAACGCCTTGATCCCACCCCACTTGTATCTTTTATAATGTATTTTATTATAAACAAGTGATTTATATTTATTAGCCTTAAAGGTAATAAATCTCTAAGTTCATCACAGAATAATTACTTAGCTAAGGGATAAGCAATACACTCTATATTTCATTAGAAAGTCTATAGATGCTTGCACCCTAAACCAATCATGCCAATTCTAATCATACATAGAATCATCAAGCATATGAGTTTTAATATGTTGGAATTATTTTAGACATTAAATAACTTTGATTAATATTTAATTATGATATTGCATTTTATTTTAACCAAATAAATTTACTATTCACAATTTTTTTACAGATGTGTGAAACTTAAATGCAATTTCACAATTCAAATGTTAACCAAATCATGCAAAACTTGTGTCTAAAAGTAAGTTCAGGGTGTTAACTTGCCAACGAGCTTTTACACAGCAATTTCTTGTTCAAATGAGAGATAACTAATAAAATAAAAATGACGCGCTAATACCACTGTTGGGAAGCGGCCGCGAGTGCTCAACGGAAAATTAAAAATTATGATGCCGCTATCCTTTTGCCCAAGACCCATTTGTTTTGATTATTCTACAAGCCTAGGCATGTAACTATATGTTCTAAGCATAAAAACTCATAAAACATGCAAAGAACATAACCCTAAAAATGCTAACTATCATAAGAACTCTAATTAAAATAAAGAAAGAAAAAGACTTACTTGAACCGAAGACTCCTCCAGTCCTCCCTCCAATCTACAAGCTTTTCTCGAACTCAGTAAGCTCTTCCCCATTCGAAAGAGTCACCCAATTGTGTGGCCTCCAAAGGTGCACACACCAAAGCCAAAACTCAACGGCAAGACTAAGCCTTGAGTGCACGGGTATTTCGCCCTTGGTGCTAGCCTAGGCAAATACCTCAAAACTTTTAACTTGAGATTCCTCTAGTCAATTAGACTTAAGGATCCTCAAAATTAGTGGCTTACTCTTATACTTTGGAGTTTCTCACTTATATAAACCCAAGATATGAAAGGTTTTGGTGTAAAATTTGTAAAGAATTATTTGGGTTTATATAGGTGCTCCAAAGACAACAAAATTAATTAAGAATCCGATGTGGGATAAATGCTAATTAAATTTTAGCCATTGGATCTTAATATAGTCGTTTAATGAGATTATAAACCCTAATAAGAGTTTGGGCCGAATTGGAATTCAAAACAAATAAAAAAAATTTACTATTCACATTTTTTTTATTTTTTTTTTATTCATTTTTCCAATTCCCAAAGTGCCCTTATCGTCATTCACCAATCCCTAAGCCACTTTGGAACCTCATAAATGATATGTTCAAGAATTAAACACATTGAACCATTTATGAACAATTCCTACAGCATTCATATATGCTGTTAAATTTGTACTCTGCACTGTTAACCATTGATTTCGACTTTGTTGTGTGTGACCTTTTGGGTTCCCATCAAGTTGGACATGAAATGAATCGTGATAATTTAATCGAACATAATTATCCTCATATCATATGGTTGTTCGATTTCAATGACCAAGGTTGACATCTAGCAACATGCCAAGGCCCCCAAATGAGAAAGAAAGATATATACCCATTATGTATGCGATTTACATATGATACGGTCCCTCGCCTCACTATATCCCCACCATTTGACCTATGGTATGGAAAATGTCTACCCATATAGTCAAAGGTATGATGTTGATAGTGTCCATGAATCATACTAACCCAAGAATCTCACAAGATTCTTCCGCTGCGGCCACAGTCTCAAGCACTGATCACACATATCAACCCGCGAACTGTAATACTACTCTCATAAGAAAATATTATCCGAGAGAGTGGCGATTCTCTATTGTATCTTTACAAACTTCATGTGTTTCAACAAATGACCCAATCATACCCTTATGACCGGATATTTTGAACCAGGGAAGGAGAATGTCAAAGTCATTTGATCCACACATAAGATTGTAAAGACCTCAAGTCTAAAGACTAGTCATACAATCGATACATGAAAGTTCTCATAGACACATGGGATAAACACTCCATGTGAAAACTTTCAGCGGTCATTTCGATGGACACGAGCAACTCATGCATCCATGTGATACACCAAGCGGATGGATCTCCGCTAGTAGCCTATGAGATCGGCTACCCCACTTAAGGGCGGATCATATCATCATGCTAGTCTATCCGCTTTGTGAACGCCCGGATTATTCATAAAACTATGACTAGGAATGTTTGAGAGTAATGATTCTCATAAGGCGTGGGAGCCATCATCTTATTAGTCCAAGGGTTTTATTACAGTGTTTGTTGATTCATATAATTTATGTAAGACATGTATAATAAATATTTCCATTTTATTAATTAATGAAATATTGTAAATACATGTACATATAGCCCATCCACAAGTTGGGTAAAGGGCATATCCCTAACAATCCAAGATTCCAATATACGACATGTACCAGTCTCAACGGGTTTACTTTACTGACCAAGTAGTGCAAACCTTGACCAGGAACTGTCTAAGAATGACAACATCATGATACAACTCAATGTCAGTTGCGACGCTTTTGTAACAGGGTCTTAACTAATCATTTTAAGGTCTGTTACGTCTTTACTATGTATAAAAGGATGTTATATAATAGAAACAATTTATTTTATTCATAATAAAATGTTACATAAGTATTTACTGGGAAATACATAAAAAAACATTGGTGCTCAGAGCACTATCCCTAAGAATAAATTTATTCAATATACTTATAATCAAACAAATCAATTCATACAATTACGCTACTCTACGAAAACTTGAAATTTGTGAGTTTTTACTGGGAGGTCTTACCAAGATTTCAAGGGCATATAAGGACTCAAAACGATCCCACGAACGCGCTGGAATCACCGAAATTTCGATCAAAGATACTGTTCACTCATGAGTCACTATTCACCAAAGCATTCTCTCTCGTTTTATTTGCAACCATGTACATAATGGAAAATATGTACTACCAAATTGTAGTACTCTTTGAGAGCTTTGATGGCGGGTGGCTCGGGCCGTGAAATGAAGCGATGAGCTGGGATCAGACACCTATTATCACATGTCTCCCCTTTAATTTCTCATCGTTGCCTACATTTTATGCGTCGCCACCGGCCATCGTTGGACTTATGGTGGCCGGACGCTCCCTCTATCGTTGTCTTGAAGGCTAACCATGGCTGGCTGGCTACCGACACGACCTGGCCATTATTATTTCAGTTTTGGAGACATTGGTAATTTTCAAGAGATGGTGAATTATTACATTTTCGCACTTTCTAAAAACTATGGGTATTTAAGAAAGATTTTTTAAAATTATAATTTGACACTCTTGAAATTGCTTCTATTTCCCTAATGAAATCGCTTAACCGGTCCTTGAAACCACATATTTTCCGATGTGATGAAGCTTCATTTTAAAATGTTCTGACCTATTTTCAAACACATAATCTCTTATTTTCATATAATATCTCGTTCTAAACTCTTAACTTTAATTCGGATACCTTCTAGCACTGTTCCGAAAAACTCGGGATATTATAAATGAATAACAATACTACCAAGTTAGAATTGTGTTCACAGGTGTGCCTATTTGTAGGCTATCTTAAAGAGACTATGTATTAGTTCTTCTTCAGTCCAGAAGATAAAAAAAATGTCAGTGTCGACAAATGCTACGTTGTTTTGAGGAGGGATATATGAGAGAATTCAAGCATCGTAGTAGAATGGTACTCGATGAATTACTTTATAGTTTGACCAGTAAACTGTCAACAATAGTTTTTGATAATAATGTAACACCTTCAACATCAGAGTTTCAGATTCAGTTACATCATGATGTTCTACCACCTAGACGTAATGAGAGGATTGTATGACAACCTTATTGCTATCTAGGGATTGAAGAGGCAAAAGTTTTCGCCTCCAATAATGGGGTAGATGATCCATTAGATGATCCTGATAAAGAGGAATGGATCAAAGTTAGGAATCTCTAAATGAAGTCTATATACTCCAACTTAGTCTGGGAGCTTGTAGACTAGCCTTATGAGGTGAAACCTATAGGCTGCAAGTGGATTTACAAGATGAATAGTTGAGTATATGGGAAGGCACAGACCTTCAAAGCTAGTTTAGTGGACAATATATATTCCCATAAAGAGAAAGTCGACTATGAGGAGATTTTATCGCCAATAGCAATGCTTAAATATATTTGTACCCCTTTATCCATTGCCATTTATTATCAATGTTAGATATGACAGATGGACGTCAAGATAGCATTCTTGAATGGTAGTCTTGATCTTGGAGTATAAGATTTAATGCGATGATCAAGTCTTATGATTTTTAGTAGAACATCAATAAGCATTGTGTATACAAGCGTGTCATTGACTATAATGTGGTTTTTCTTGTATTATATGTCAATGATATTTTATTCATTGAGAATGATGTAAAAATATTATCAGATATAAGAATCCTGGCTATCTAACCAATTCCAAGTGAAAGCTTTGAAAAATATAAGTTAAGTACTTGAGATCCAGATTATTCGGGATGACAAGAGACAATTGTTAGCTATGTCTCAACCAACATATATCGATAAGATTATTGTACGATTTTGGATTCTGAAATCCAAGAAAGGTATTTTACCTCTTCGATATGGAATTCATTTGTCAAATGAACAGTCTTCTAATACACCTCAAATAGTTGAGGAAATGAGACAGAATCCATATGTCTAAGCAGTTTTTAGTCTCATGAATACTATGTTATGCACGAGACCGGACATTTTCTTTGTAGTGGGAGTAGTCAGTAGGTTTCAGACTTACCCAAGATTAGAACATTGGGTAGCACATTCTCAAGTATCTTAAGAGAGTGAGAATCTTTATGTATGTGTATTCTGGTGAGGATTTGATCCTTAAAGGATATACATATTCTGATTATCAGACGAAATTAAATTATGGGAAATCAACAACTGAATCAGTATTCACCCTAGTTGGTGGAGCCATAGTATAGAGGAGTATAATGCAATCTTACATTACAGACTCCACCATGGAGGCTGAGTATGTAGCAGCTTGTGTAGTAGCTAAGGAAGTAGTATGGCTCCATAAATTCTTGGGAGATTTGAAATTTGTTCCAAATATTGATAAACTAGTCACACTTTATCGCGATAATAGTGGTGCAATAATAAATTCCAAAGAACCAAAAAGTCACAAGAGAGGGAAGCATCTAGAGAGGAAATATTATCTCTTTAGAGAGATATTACAGATAGCGTCTGTAGAGAATTTGGCTATTCCGTTTACAAAGACCATGACGGCTAAAGTGTTTAAAGGTCACCTAGAGGGTCTAGGATTATACGACATATCTCATTTTCTCTAGTGCAAGTGGGAGATTGTTGGGTTATATGCCATAAAGCATAATGTAATATGTAAACGTGATTTTATTTTAATTAATAAATGAAGCAGATATTCATTTATTAAAATATTGATTTTTAAATTTCATATTATAAATTGTCATATACGACCTTGGATACTAAATTTACTTTCAGACGTAGTGTATATAATGTTTAAACACAAGAGGATTTAAGTCTGAAATTAGTAATCCTAAATAGTTCGTAAAGAGCAAACAAAGAAATACACATTGTTTGTAGTTTATCTACAACTGCGTTCCATTCCTTATTACATGACGAATTTGATCTGAGTTCATTCATGTGGTGACATGGGAATGAAGACACCTTATATGATGCCAACATACAAGACTAGACCAAGATAGAAAAAAATTACTTTTAAAATCCATTAAATAAAGAAATTCATATCACTTTAATAGATGATCATATATGGGTTGATTTGAATCCTGAGTGTACTATGAAATCCTACATGACAAACTATGTCATTTGATTTACAAAGGTGAGGTTGGTGAAGAAATCCTAACCAATAGCTACGTACTTGGGGACATGGTTTGGTGTGTGGCCGGGAATCCAATGCTTTTTGCGAAAATTAGATGAGTATTTTTCTTAATAAATAATTGGGTACTTGAACGGTTAGAGCACTCAAGTCTTTCTATTACGAATAGAAAGATTAATATTCTTAATAATTATGAATAAATCGTTCATTAGAGAATCAATGGTACTTATGGAACAAAATAATTAGAGGCGTATAACGTATATTATGACCCGTTCTAATTATGAGATATTTGTGGAGGGTCAATCTATATTTAGTGATTATATCGGTGGATGCCGATGAGTTTCGGTTAAAATATATCTACAGTGACGAGAGTGTAGCTTTAAGTTTTTGGTGGAATAACCTAAAGTTAATAATTCACAATATTTTATTAAATAGTTTTAATTAATATTCTGTGATTATTAGAGCTCGGAGCTATAGGTTCATTTGCTCCACGTGCTAACTCGATATATTACAACAAATCATATCATAATTGGATAGTCCTATTATGAACTCACATGCATAATAATAAGATTATGTTAAAAATATTAATTTGATTAATAATTGAAGTCACACTAGAAAACTATATTAAATAAGTTTAATATAATATTTTCATTATTTAATAATTATGAAATAATCATATACATTCATATTTATATTTTGTAAATATCAAATTATTTGATAATTTAATATTTATTTCATTTTAAATGTGTATTAAAATATGATATCAATGCATTTTATTTCAAAATGAGTTACAAAATATGTATTAAGGTGAAAGTTTAATGTCTTCATTATGAAGACATTTAACTATGAATTTTGTTATTAAAATTTGAAAAGTTTGGCAAAAAATGCCCAAATACTTAGGGATATAATAGTAATTTCAATTAAAATGACAATTATTTTAACATAAACCTTAATATATAAAAACATAAGTTGTTTTGCTTTGTAAAAAAAATATTTTTTTTAAAAATATTACCTTGCCACATTATTCATATTTTTTTCCTCTCAATTGTTGAAAGAAATATAAAATGAAGAAAAATTATGGGATAATATTTTTCTCTCTCAGTTTAGACATTAAATTGTCACATCCCTAATTCGGGAAGGTTACCAACAGGTAACAGATTCCACTGTCATTTCTTATCACAATAACTAGTCATCACATCAATATGCACACACACACATATCGTATAATAGCTTAATGTATAACCACAAGCAAATTATACATAATCTGGTTAACCTTTACAAACACATCAGAAAATCATGTAACTGTCATGTAGGTATGACATGATAGACCACCATATCTAGTGACTACAATGCTAATCTTGTCCCATATCCATGTCTCCAAAAGATTATTGTGGCTCACCAATTGGAAGGTCTTGCAAAACTAGAAATCAGGGGTGAGTCGTAAAGAACTCAGTGAGTGGAGTTATAAAATCAGAAAACAGTATTAATATCTCTGTATCAAATGATCATCACATAAATCTACTTTTTTAAACTAATAAAATATAAACTAGATCTTTTTCTTTCAAAATTTTTATGAAAAATCATTTATGAAAATCATCAATCTGAGAATCTGTAGAAAACCTGACGTATGGGGGCGTTACGTGTCCCCGTCCCCCATACGCCTAAACTAGTGTCCTGGGGCGTTACGTATCGTCCTCCCCCAAGCCACTGATGATGAGGCCCATGATGGACACAGATTGACCACCACGGTGCATTTTCCCGAAGGTCCAATCACGAGGTCTCGAGCAAAGAAGATCCATGAAGCAATACATGGATTTATATAGAAGATTATGTCTGACTATTCCCGCACCTCTATTATATTGAGTATGGGCTTGAAGCTGGATGAACTCATAATGGTGAACCTTATTCAAGCCGTGGAGCAACGAGATACTTAGGCATATTTTATTATAGTTATTTGATAATTATTATTATTTTATTTATGGCTTGACATTTGTTTTAATTCAACCCTTTATTTATGTTTGAGCGTATTACTTTAGATTATTATTTTATGTTTGGGATTTAGGTTAACCGTGTAAGGGTTTAAACATGGGAATAGCTTAGGTTAGTTTTAGGATACTCGCCTGTTGGCGTGTGGGTAGTTTCGTCTTTTGTCTTTTTTGGGTTAGGGTTTTTTGGTTGAAGCCTCCTCATAAAAGGATAACTTTTGGTTCTTTTTTCATTAACTCTTCTTGAATAAAATTATATCAATTCGTGAACTTTGAGAAACGCTCAATTTTTTCTCACTAATTTTGGCTTATCAAAGGTTTGCTAATCCTTTGTGGCGCCCTATTAGCACTCTAGGTTTATGTTGCTTGTTCCTCAAAAGTTTAAAGTTTTTATCCGAACTGTCTTGGCTTTCTTGGGAACGATTTAAGTCTTGTGCGGGTTTGCTTGGCTTGTTCCAGGCAGGTTATCATCAGTTGGTATCACGAACAAAGGTTCCAAGGTCAGTTCACATATTTGTACTGTTTTTATTAGTTATATTGTCACGTGTGTTCTTATTTTTCTATTCTGCGTTTGTTTTCTTTCCTATGATTCTTATTTTTTTATTACCTTCCGCATTTTTTTTTTGTTTTTTTTTCTTGTGTTTTCTGTGTTGTTTTATGTTCTGTCTGCATTTGTGCATCTGTTTTGCTCTCGACATTTGTGTTTTTTTTCCTGGCTGCGTTTGTGCGATTCGCATGACCTAAGGTTCTAAAGCCTTAGACTCTTTGTGGCAATATGTAAACTTGGTGAAATTTTGGAACTAATCAAAATCAGGTCAATTCCACAACACCAAACGTTTTAGAAGGTTCGAAGGATGCGAAAAAAAGTACAAAGTTTTAAAATTTTGCCTACTTATAATTTTTTCACTAGCATTCATATTGTCGAGATGAGGTGATTGAGGTTATTTATCTGTGCGTGTTTAAAAATTCCAAATTTTGAGTGCAATCGCTTACCTGCTATCATATTTGCCGCAATCGATAGTGTGCTTGTTTTCCTCTTCCATTCGCATTTAACTAGCTTTATTTATTAATTCTCGTAAATCATGTCAGCATCTTGTTTCCCTTCTGCTTGTGTCTACCTATCTGTTGTACTTGTGATTGAGTTGAACAATGATATTTGGGACAAAATTAAGGGTTTCAGCCATACTAGGCTAAAATCCTTTGAGAACTCATCAGAAGGAAATAGAGGTAAAATGCAAGTGTGGGTGAGCTTAGCTTCGGGTAAAAGCCATTAGAGTGACAAAACATAAGGGAATTATGAGGATTTTTTTTTACTTTACTTTAATTGTTTTTATTACTAACGTTTGTTGCAGTTACAGAGATTAACAAAAAAATGAGGAAAATATATAATTAAAATATTAGGCATGTCCAGAGAAGGCGATGCTCTGAGTCAAAGTGCCAATTCTCCACATAAGCCCAAATTGAGAGATGTGGCGAATATTGTGATAGCGCTTCAGTAAGAGTTTGCGCGGGTATTAGAGTTGATGAGAGATGTTCGAGATAAGGTGCAAGCGATGAGACACAATACTCCACATGGAAATTGGCCACCACGACCGACTATAGCTAATGAGGCAGGGTCCGTACCCCTCAGGCCTAGTGGGCGACAGACTGTACCCATGGATACGATGGAGGCCAAGAATGAATTTGATTATGATTAGGAGTTTGTTAGAGTATCAAAGGTGGATATGGGTGGATTTCGGCCTAATGGAGGTAGGAATGAAGGGTTGTTCATGAGATGTCATGAGATTAAAGAAGATGGTGACTTGGGTAAAATCAAGATGGCTATTCCTTCCTTCTAAAGCAAGAATGATCCCGGAGCTTATCTAGAGTGGGAATGTATGCTAGAACTTCTTTTTGACTGTCATAACTATTTAGACCTTAAGAAGGCGAAATTGGTGATTATTGAATTTACAGATTATGTACTTGTCTAGTGGGACCAAATGATGACAAACATTATGAGGAATAGGGAGCGCCCGATCACTATATGAGCAGAATTGAAAATAGTTATGAGGAAGTGGTTTTTACCGAGCCACTACTTCTGAGATCTGTATCATAAACTTCATAATCTTACACAAGGGTTTCGGAGTGTCGAAGACTACCACAAAGAGATGGAAATTGCTAGGATTCGCGCAAATGTCGAGGAAGACCGAGAGGCCACTATGGCATGATTTCTAAGTTGGCTGGATAGGGAGATTGCAAATGTAGTGGAATTGCAACATTATATGGAGTTAGAGGACATGGTACATATGGTAATGAAAGTGGAGCGTCAACTGAAGTGAAAAACTGCATTAAGGAGTAATTCGGGACCAAACAATACATGTAAGCTATAATATAGAGATAATGACAGCGATGGCACCATATCTAGGTTTAGATCAGAGGACCCAAAACCAAGGGAATATTTCACCACCAAACCTAAACCAAAAATTGATACTCCACCAAATATGAGTTGTGACCATAAAGGTTTCAAATGTCTGGGGAGTGGTCATATAGCTTCACAGTGCCCTAATTGAAGGACCATGTATATATGGGGTGATGGTGCAGTAATTTTAGACAGTGAGGATGTTGCAGAGTAGATTCCGGAGTTGGAGGTCGCCATTGATGACGAAACGGTTGAGTATGCAGCTAAATGGGATTCCCTTGTGACCCAAGTTGCTTTAAGTACCCAGCCCAAGGTTGAGGGTGATATGGCTCAACAGTGGGAGAATATATTCCATACTTGATGCCTAGTCCAGAACAAGGTATCCAACATGATTATCGATGGGGGTAGTTGTACTAATGTGGCTAGCACAATACTTGTTGAGAAGCTGGGTTTGACTTTGCTTAGAAATCCTAAGCCTTATCGTTTGCAGTGGTTGAATAACAGTGGTGAGGTTAAAGTCAATACCAGGTCTTGGTTACTTTTACAATTGGTCAATACAAGGATGAGGTGTTATGTGATGTAGTCCCTATGCAAGTTGGGCATTTGTTACTAGAGCATCCTTGGCAGTTTGAAATGAGAGTGATGCATGATGGTTTTTGAAATAGATATTGTTTTGAGCAAGATGGAAGAAAATTTACACTTGTTCTGGTGACACCACATGAAGTTTTTGAAGACCAAATGAAGCTACAGGATTCTATAGAGAAAACACTCACGGGCGAGATAGAGAATGTGAGTCGAGGGGGTGAGGTTGACAGTTCTAGGGGATTAGGTGAGAGATATACTGAGCGTGCACAAAATAAAGAGAGTGTGGGTAGAATGAAAATTAGTTTCATAGCTAAAAAGGGGGAATTGAGGAGAGAGTATGCCAAGAATAAAGTTATGATCCTCATTTTGTATAGAGAAACTCTTCTGAGTTCTGATGAAACTAACCCTAACACTATCTTCGCTAGTCTGTTTACTTCTTTATTGCAGGATTATGATGATGTGTTTGCAATGGAGATACCTCTTGGTTTACCACCACTTCGAGGTATTGAACATCAAATCGACTTCATCTCAAGGGTAGTCATTCCTAATACACCAGCCTACCGCAGTAACCCTGAGGAAACTAAGGAGCTCCAAAGGTAAGTGGAGGAGTTGTCGAGCAAATGATACGTACGTGGGAGAGCATGAGTCTGTGCGCAATTCCAGTCTTGTTAGTACCAAAGAAAGATGGCACATGGAGAATGTACGTGGATTGTCGAGCAGTCAACAATATCACTTTAATGTATTGCCACCTTATCCCTAGATTAGATGATATGTTGGATGAATTATATGGGTCTTGTATTTTTTCTAAATTTTACCTTAAAAGTATGTATCATCAAATTATGATGTGGGAATAGGATTAATGTAAGACTACTTTTAAAAAAAATATGGACTATATGAGTGGCTTGTGATGCCATTTGGGCTTATAAATGCCCCAACACTTTTATGCGTCTAATGATCATGTTTTGCGTGCTTTTTTGGGAAAATTTGTAGTCATATATTTTGATGATATTTTAGTTTACAACAATAATTTAGATGAGCATGTAGGATATATACGATATGTGTTTGATGTTTTTAGGAAGGAATTGGTGTATGCTAATCTAAAAAAAAATGTGACTTTTGCATGGAAAAGTGATATTTCTGGGGTATGTCATTAGTGTTCAAGGAATTAAGGTCGATGATGATAGAGTTAAGGCCATTCGTGAGTGGCCTACACCTAAGAGCATCACTGAGGTTATGAGCTTCCATGGACTAGCCAGTTTCTATAGGAGGTTTGTAAAATACTGTAGCACTATTGCCACACCACTTACTGAAGTAAAGAAAAATGTTTGTTTTCATTGGGGGGAGGAACAATAAAGTGTCTTTAAACTCCTTAAAGATCGTTTATGTTCTACGCCTATTTTAGCCTTACCTAACATTAACCAAACTTTAAAGATTGAGTGTGATGCTTCAGATGTTGGCATTGGAGCAATTCTTATACAGAAACGACGTTCTATAGCTTTCTTTAGTGAAAAGCTAAATGGCGCGGCGCTACGGTACCCAACTTACGACAAAGAGTTTTATGCTCTAGTCAGAGCACTGGAAACATGTCATCATTATCTCCGGCCAAAGGAGTTTGTGATTCACACTGACCATGAATCTCTGCCGGTATCAAAGGTCAAAAAAAGCTTAACAAACGGCATGCTAAATGGATGGAGTTCATGGAGACCTTTCCATATGTCATTCGATATAATCAAGGTAAGGAGAATATAATTGATGATGCATTGTCACGTAGGTATGCTTTACTTACATCATTGAGTTCTAAGTTTCTTGGTTTTGAATTTATCAAGGACTTGTATGCAAATGATCATGACTTTTTTTATATTTACAATGCATGTGAAAAGGGCGCTTGTGATAAATTTTACAGACAAGATGATTTTTTAATTAAAGAGAATAAATTTTGTGTGCCTAGTTGTTCTATGAGTGAATTATTGGTACGTGAAGCACATAATGGAGGTATTATGGGTCATTTGTTTGTGTTTAAAAAACTTTGGATATCTTACATGATCATTTTTATTGGCCTAAAATTGAAGAAGCATGTCATGCGTATTTATGATGGGTGCATTACTTGTACGAGAGTAAAATCTAAATTTCAACCACATGGGCTTTATACACCGTTACTTGTTCCCCAGGTGTCGTGGGTAGATATTTCTGTGGATTTGTGTTAGGATTGCCTAGATCTAGGAAGGGACGAGACTCTAGTTGACCATTTTAGCAAGATGGCACACTTTATTGCATGTCACAAATCAAATGACACCACACACATTGCTGACCTATTCTTCCCTGAGGTTGTTCGTTTACATAGAGTGCCTCGGAGTATAGTATCGAACAGGGATGCATAGTTTTTAAGTCATTTTTGGAAAATTTTATTGGGTAGGTTGGGAACTAAACTTTTATTTTCCACCACTTGTCACCCACAGACTGACGGTCAGACTGGAGTCATTAACAGGACCTTGTCCCAACTATTGCGTACTGTTATTTCTAAGAATTTGAAGTCATAGGAAGAATGTTTACATTTCATTGAGTTTGCATATAATCGTAGTATTCATTCTGCTACATCTTATTCTCATTTTGAAATTTTGTATGGTTTTAACCCACTAACACCTATGGATTTATTGCCCTTGCCTGTTGATGAGAGGGTTAGCCTAGATGGTAAGCGCAAGGCCGATTTGGTCTAATCCATACATGATAAAGCACGAAAACACATTGAGAAGAAGAATAAACAATATGTCAAGCATGCCAACAACGCCATGTATCATTCGAACCAGGTGATTGGGTTTTGGGGCACTTGCGCAAGGAGTGATTCCTAAAGCAATGAAAGTCCAAACTCCAACCCAGAGGTGATGCCCCATTTCAGATTCTTGAAAAAATAAATGACAATGCCTACAAAGTGGATTTGCTATGTGAGTATAATATTTCTGCGTCATGTAATGTTTCTAACCTTTTATTTGTTTGATGGAGATTCGAGGTTGAATCCTTTCAAGGAGAGGGGGAATGATGAGGCCCAATGACGAGGTCTCGAGTTAAAAAAGATCTAGGAAGCAATGCATGGATTCATACAGAATATTATATCTGACTATTCTTGCACCACTACTACATTGAGTATGGGCTTGAAGCTGGAAGAACCCATGATGGTGAACCTTATTCAGGCTGTGGAGCAACAAGATACTTTGGCCTATTTTATTATAGTTATTTGATAATTATTATTATTTTATTTAGGGATTGACATTTTTTTAATTCAGCCATTTATTTATGTTTGAGCATATTACTTCAGATTATTATTTTATGTTTGGGAATTAGGTTAAGCGTGCAAGGGTTTGCCCGTAGGAATAGTTTAGGTTAGTTTTAGGATACACGTCTTTTGACTTGTGGATAGTTTCGTCTTTTGTCTTTTTTGGGTTAGGGTTTTTTGGTTGAAGCCTCCTTATAAAATGCTAACTTTTGGTTCTGTTTTCATTAACTCTTCTTGAATAAAATTATATCAATTTGTGAACTATAAGAAACCCTCAATTTGTTCTCCCTGGTTTTGGCTTATCAAAGGTCTGCTAATCCTTTGTGGCACCTCATTAGCACTCTAGGTTTATGTTGCTTGTTCCTTAGAGGTTTAGAGTTTTTATCCGAACTGACTTGGCTTTCTTCGGAACGATTTCAGTCTTGTGTGGGTTTGCTTGGCTTGTTCCAGACAGGTTTTCATCAACTGAACTAAAGCTAGGAGTGCTAATCCATGCCATCCTTATGACCCTGAGACTAGGATCTAGGGGCGTTACGTATCGCTGTCCCCCTAGTCCTGAATCTACATATGCACATGTCTGTATCAATCAATTTCATGTTACATCTGAGGTGGATTTTTCCCTCATGCATCCAAACATCATAAAAATCATACTCTTAAAGGCAAAAGATTCCAAAGCATTCTCATCAAATCATGTATACTTAGAATCTCAAATCTTTTAAATACATTATGCCTTTTCTTTGAAAAGTGTAAGAAACAAGGAACTGAATATCTTGTGTAAATCATGAAACTTAAGCTCATCAAAAAAATAACTGAAATAAGTAAATTCTGAAAGCAAGTACTCTACTCACAGTGCTATGGAAAGTTAAGTGTGGTGCATGGCGTGTGTGATCATCGAGTACCTTGTCGTCGATCTAAATTGAAAGCAATCCGTTATTTTCCTTTCTTATTACTCAGAATATTTACACCAGATAGAAAAGTATATGTAATATAAGATTGACGTATTATGCTGGTGACATGACATAATACGTGTATATATACTTATACAAAACCCTTAGGGTGCCCTCTAACCTCTTAGCATGAAATTGAAATGGTTAAAACATATCTTTGAAAAATTGGACATGCATCGCAACACTAGCCTATTGGCATCGCGATGCTCACTCAAACAGAGTTGAGATAGATAGTACCTCTTTATTCCGTGAACGACGCCAGGTATTAAGAGTCGCAACTCTCACATGAATAGAACAGAGGCAGAGAGTACCTATTTTTTCCACGTCGCGATGCTAGATGTTGAGCATCATGACTCCTACATAAACAAAACTTAGGGAGTGAGCACCTCTTATTTCGCATCGTGATGCCGGGTGTTGAGCATCGTGACGCTCTCCATATTTTAGGACCAAACACCAACTCTCCAATGAGGATTCTCAAAGCAATTCCAATACCACCTTCACACAAGCTAGATCAACTATTTATATTCAAATCACAATAAATCTAACCTTCTTCCATCATCACAATATCAAGTCTCATAACTCATACATAGTTCAATGTCTAGGGTTTTCCTAATTGGGGGTTTCTTAAAAACTTTACTTTCTTAATACAATAAACATATATATGACATCAACCACAAGCCAACATCCTTTAATCATCAAATCATCTAAAATCAACCTTTCAAAATTAGGGTCAAGATTTCCTTACCTTGAATCGAATTGCTTCTTTATTAATAGAGTCCCCAAGCTTCCTTTTCTCCTTTCTAAACTAGATTTATGATGAATGCTCTAGGTTGTCTTGGAAAAATTCTTCACTTGTGCATCCTATGTGTTTTTCGGCCAATGGGGGAAATGATAAATTTTGGTTTCTTTAACTTTTTCTTAAATGGTTCATGAAATAAGTTGACTTTTCTAGAAATTTAGGGATTAAGACTGGGCTTATAGGTTAGGCTTACATGTTATTCTGATACTAATTAGGCTTTAACTTTAGAGTTGGCCCCACTAAGTAGTCTTTAAAATTTTCACTAACGCTCGAAGAAACATTTAACTAAGTCACCAAGTTACAACTTTATTTGAGCTATGAAATTCGAGTAACTACAATTATCCTGCCCTTAAAATAATTCATCCTCGAATCAACGCACTTAGAAGTATGGAGTGTACCTTCTTCTGTGAACAGCTGAGGATATCGCTCTCTCATAGCTTCTTCTGGCTCTGTGTTGATTCTTGTCCCTTGTGGTGCTGCCAAACCACCTTAACTGAGGGAATCGATCTAGATCGAAACTTCCTCGTCTCTCTGTCCACTATTTTTACTGGATGTTCTAGATAAGATAGATCTTGACGAACATCGACTGTTTGGGGCTCTAACACATGTGATTCATCATGAAAGTACTTGCGTAGCATAAATACATCAAAAAAAATATATATTTTATCCATAATAGGTGGAAGCGTCAGTTCATATGCTATTCCCTTAACTCTACGAATTATCTGAAACGGCCCAACATACCTAGGGCTGAGCTTACCTCTCTTGCCAAATCCCATTACTCCTTTAAAAGTGGATACTTTCAAGAACACAGAGTCTTCTACCTGAAACTACAAATCTTTTCTCCATCGATCAGCATAAGTTTTCTGATGACTTTGAGCCGTCCTCATCCTTTCTCTGATCAACTTTACTTTCTCTATTGTTTCTTGTACCAGATCAGGTCCAAGCAACTTTTGTTCCACAGTTTCAAACCATCCTACTGTTGATCTGCACTTCCTAAATAAGACTCGAAATGAGCCATATGAATGCTTTTATGAACTATTGTTATAAGCAAAATCTATAAGTCGTAAATTCTGGTCCCAACTACCTTCAAAATCAATTACACGGGCTCGTAACATGTCCTCCAGAGTCTGTATGGTCCATTCTGACTGACCATCTGGTTAAGGGTGGAAAGTCATACTAAAGTGTAGTTGGGAACCCAAAGCTTCTTGAAATGACTGCCAAAACTTGGATGTAAACTGAGAACCTCGATCAGAGATTTTTGAGATAGGTATACCATGAAATGACATTATTTCATCTGGATACAGTCTGGCATACTGAGCTACTGAGTAATTAGTCTTTACTTGAAGGAAATGCACGAACTTGGTCATCCTGTCCATAATCACCCGTATAGAATCATACCCTTTCGAGGTACATGGAAGTCCAACCACGAAATCCATAGTAATCTTCTCTCATTTCTATTCAGGAACATCTAAGTTTTGAAGTTTCCTTACAGGTCTTTGATTCTCTACTTTAACTTGTTGGCAAGTAAGGCATTTTGCGATGAACTCTGCTATATCTTTCTTCATACCATCCCACCAGTAAAGATCTTTGAGATCATAGTACATTTTTGTAGTTCCATGATGTATGGTGTAGGATGAGGCATGAGCTTTCTCCAATAACGAATGTCTCAACTCTTGAATTGGGGGAACAATAATTTTGTTTTGCTTCCTAACGAGATTTTCGCTGTCTATATAATACTCATCATTCATGCCTTACTCAAATATGCCTTTAATCTGCTAAATTTGAAGGTCCACGTCTTGGGCAACTCTGATCTCATCTATAAGGGTGGATTAAACTTGTATTTGTGCCAGTAATGCTCCCTGAGTCGTTACTTGAAAACCCACTCCATCAAGAATATGTTTTTGCATTTGTCCTGCTGGATGGCACTTTTCAATCGGCAAATTAGCTAAACTTCCCATAGATTTTCTGCTTAAGGCATCTGCTACAATATTAGCCTTGCCAGGGTGATACTGAATTGAACAATCATAATCCTTCAATGACTCAATCCATCGCCTCTATCTCAAGTTAAGATCATTTTGACTTTGATTGGATTATTTAAGACTCTTGTAGTAAGCAAAAATTTCAAACTTTTCACCATACAAGTAATGCCGCCATATCTTCAAGGCAAAGATTATAGCTGCCATCTCTAAATCATGAATGGGATAATTCTGTTCATATGGCATAAGCTACCTGGAGGTATAGGCAATGACTTTTCCTTTTTGCATCGGCACACATCCCAATCGCATTTTATAAGCAACACAATACACCATAAATCCTCCTGATCCTGTCGGTAAGGCTAGAATAAGAGCGGTAGTCAATCGATGTTTAAGCTTCTGGAAACTCTTCTCACCTGCATCTGACCACTCAAACTTCACATTCTTCTGAGTTAGCCATGTTAACGGGGTATCTATTCTAGAGAAATTCTCTAAAACACTTCTATAGTATCCCATAAACCCCAAGAAGCTACGGATCTCTGTCACATTGGTAGGCCAATTATTTCAATCTTGTGAGAGTCTACACCGATTCCTTCCTTTGATGCAACGTGCCCCAGAAATACTACACTAGTCAACCAAAACTCACACTTAGAAAACTTGGCAAACAGCTTGTGTTCTCTCAATGTCTCTAGTACCTGGTGTGAATGCTTTGTGTGCTCATGTTCACTCCATGAATACACTATAATATCATCAATAAAGACTATCACAAATCGATCTAGAAATGGTCTGAATACCATATTCATCAAATCCATGAAAGCCACGGGGGCATTGGTCAGGCCAAACGATATTACCAAAAACTCATAATGCCCATATCTGGTCCGAAAGTCTATCTTCGGCACACTGTTCTTCCTTATCTTCAACTGATGATATCCTGACCAGAGATCAATATTCGAGAAATATTACGCCCCTTATAACTAGTCAAATAAGTCGTCAATCCTCGATAGTGGATATTTATTTTTGATTGTCACCTTATTTAGTTTCTGGTAATCTATACACGACCAAAGTGACACACATGGGCGAATGAAACCCTTATCCAACAAGTCTTGCAACTGTGCCTTCAATTCCTTGAGTTCTGTAGGGGAGATCCTGTTTGGAGGAATTGATATAGGCTGCACGCCTGGAACTATATCTATATAGAACTCAATCTCTCTATCCTGCGGTAGTCCTAGCAACTCATCTGGAAAAACATCAGGTTACTCCCTTACCACCGGAATCTGCTCAATGCCATTTTCTTTCACTCTACTATCTGTAATATATGCAAAGTAACCCCATTTTTCTATCGAATAAGCTTATACGCTTGCATTACTGATATCAAGTAATGAGACACTACACTCATATCTCTCTGATAAAATTTAACTGATTGATTAGGAATATTCAAAGTAACAGTCTTCTTCTGCCAATCTAATACCGCATGGTGCGTAGCTAACCAATCCATCCCCAAGATGACATCAAAACCCAAAATGTTTAACACTACTAAATTAACATAATATTTGTGCCCATCAACATCAACTGGAGAAGCCCTCACTCCTTGTGTAGCCTCTATCAAATCTCTTACTTGTGTAGTTATTATGATGGGTGAATCTAATGGCTCTGTATCTCTACCCAAGAAAGTCACAAAATACGGTGTATAAAATAATGAGTTAAACCTGAATCAAACAACACTATAGGATGAACAAAACCAATTGATATTGTAAATGTGACAACTGCATTAGATGCCTGAGCATCCGGAGGTGTGAGAGTATGCACTCTACCCTCAGCTCTACTAGTGGAAGCATGTCCTCGGCCACCCACTGATTGTCCCCATCCTCTTGTTGTCTGACCCCTACCTACTGATCTCTGCTCTCCTCCTCCCATACTCTTATTGGGTTGTAGTTGGGGTACCGATGGAGTAGCAGTGGGAGGTGGCAATTGGTCTGCTGGTATTGGAAAATCCATCTTCAGATGTCTCATCTGTCCATATCGGTAACAACCTCTACCCCCAAACAGAAAAGCTCCAAAATGAGATCATCCACATGTCGAACATACTAGGGCCACCGACAGAGAAGAAATTGCATGAGAGGTAGCACTCTGAGTAGGCCTGCGATCTAGACCTCTCTGAGTCAGGCCTATATCTCTTCGTATAATGGGAGGCGTTAATGTTTTCTGCTGTCTACTCGGGCCCCCCTGCTGCGCGGCCGACCTTTCTCCTCGAATCTTGGCCTCTTCTGAGATCCTTTCTCTGCTTGTCTCTCCCTAACCCGGACCTCAAATTGAAGAGCAGCATCCAAAACCTATGTATAGGTAGTAGTCTCTGTAAAGTGGATGGATCGAAATAAGTAATCTCAAAGCCCGTTGACAAATCTCATCATATTTATCTCTTCAGTACTAACTAAATGTTGGGCATATAGGGATTGTCGGGTAAACTGCATATCATACTCAGAAACCATCATCTGATCCCCTTGGACTAACTGTTCAAAATTTCGAGCTCTGGCATATCGAATACGCTGCGGTAGGAATCTAGACGGGAATGTTGTATTGAACTCAGCCCAAGTCAATAGAGGAGCACCCCGCCGCCGACTATTTTTAACTGCCATGAACCAAATATTGGATACATCTCTCAACTAGAAACTGACTAACTCTACTGCTCTCTCCGGTGAACATCCCAATGCGGTACATATACGGTCCGACTCCTCAATAATTCCATATAGGTTGGGGGAGGACTCTACTCTTGAAAATGTAGGTGGATGTAGTTTCTAAAACTCATGTAAAGAAACTAGCAGTTCTTGACGTTGCGGTACTTGAGCTGTTACTGAAGGAGGTTCATGAGGCAAAATGGAGGGTCCTGCTTGAAAAATGGTAGGATCAGGTCTACTTGGGTGAACTACTATCTAGTGAGCCAATTAAAGTCTCACATGTGGAGGTGTAATGGGAGATATGGGTTCTGCAGCTCTCAGCTCTAGGCCGAGAGGCTGCTGCTGACGGGTAATCAACTGAGCGAGAGCTTCTATTGAATGTTTAATCTGCTGCAAACTCGCAGCTACTGCATCATTAGTTTGACCCAGTGTCTTCCTCTATCATCTCCTAAACTAGCCTCATGTACAAACTCAGCTCTCTATCCCATTTCTGGCTCTGATGAAGGTGACACTGATCTCTGATCTGGATATACACCCTGGGTTGACCTACCATACTTGGGTCTACCTCTGGCTCCGGTTCTACCTTGGGGGTGGCATGATATCTAAATAAACAAGAAAATGAACCTGATCAATCGAATTCTTAGGAAATTCAAAATCAACAAGAATGAGACATACTTCGAGATAAAGATACTAGAGAAACAGTCTATTATATATTAGTACCCTAGGTATACTACATATATAAGACATTGATACTCTCTCACTGTAGTCATTATCCTTTAGACCATGCTCTGATACCAACTTTATAACATCCCCAATTCGGGAAGGTTAGCGGCAGGTAACAGATTCCACTGTCACCTAAGCCACTGACTCTAACTAAAGAAAAACTCATTTCATAACCCAATAACTAGCCATTAAATCAATATGCGCACACACATATCATAGAATTTCTTAATGCATAAACATAAGCAAATTATACATAATCTGGTTAACCTTTCCAAACACATCAGAAAATCATCTAACCGTCATACATCAAAAGAAACAAAAAAGAAACTACATTCTATATGAATGTAGGTCTGACATGATGGACCAACATAACTAGTGATTGCATTGTTACTCTTATCCCTGATCCATGTCTCCAAAAGATGATCGTGGCTCACAAACTGGAAGGTCTTGTAAAATTTTAGAGTGGGGGTGAGTCCTAAAGAACTCAGTGAGTGGAGATATAAAATCATAAAACAATATTAATATCTTTGTATCAAGTAACCATCACATAAAGCTACCTTTTGAAACTAATAAAACATAAACCATATTTTTTTTCTTTCAAAACGTTTTTGAAAAATCATTTATGAAAATCATATATCTGAGAATCTGTATAAAACCTGACACATTGGGGCGTTACGTATTGGTATCCCCCAATACGCCTAAACTAGTGTCTTGGGGCATTTCATATCGCCGTCCCCTAAGCCACTGAACTAGAGCCATAAATTATAATCCATGCCATCCTCCTAACCCTGAAACTAGGATCTATGGGCATTACGTATCAATGTCCCCTAGTCCTAAATCTATATCTGCACATGTCTATATCCGTCAATTCCAAGTTACATCCGAGGTCGGTTTTTCCCCCATGCCTCCAAACATCATAAAAATCATACTTTTAAAGTCAAAACTTTCTTAAGCATTCTCATCAAATACTCCTATATTTAGAAACTCAAATTTTTTTAAATACATTATGCCTTCTCTTTAAATAGCGTAAAAATAAAACAAGGAACTGAATATCTTGTGTAAATCATGAAACTTAAGCTCACCAAAAAAATAACTGAAATAAGTAAATTCTGAAAGCAATTACTCCACTCAAAGTGCTATGGCAAGTTAGGTGCGGTGCACGGCGTGGGTGATCTTTGAGTACCTTGATGTCGATCTAAAGTTAAAGTAATCAATTAGTTTCCTTCCTTATTACTCAGAATATTTACACATGACGGGAAAGTATCTGTAATACATGATTGACGTATTATACTTGTGATATGACATAATGTGTGTATATATAGTGATACAAAACCCTTATGATGCCCTCTAACATCTTAGCATGAAATTGAAATGGTTAAAACTGATCTTTGAAAAAATGGTCACGATTCGCAACACTAGTCCATTGGCGTCGCGACGCTCACACGAACACAGATGAGATAGAGAGCAACTCTTTGTTCCACGTCGAGACATCAGGTGTTGAGGGTCGCGAATCCCACATGAATAGAACTGAGGCAAATAGCACATCTATGTTTCGCATCGCAATGCCAAGTATTGAGCATCATCACTCCCACATAAACAGAACTGAGATATAGAACACCTATTTGTTCCGCATTGTGACGCCAGGTGTTGTGCGCTTGACTCCAACATGAATAGAACTGAAGTAGAGAGCACCTCTTTATTCCGCATCGCGATGCTTGCCCGATTTCAGGACCAAACATCAACTCTCCAATGAGGATGCTAAAAGCAATTCTAACACCACCTTCACACAAGCTAGATCAACTATCTATATTCAAATCATCATAAATCTATGTTGGAATGTATGCCCTAGAGCTACATGTGATGTAAACAGTTTTATGTGTTTTGAAATAATACGATGCATTATTCATTTATCAAAATTGTTTGTTTAATTTTCGTATATTATATATCATCTTAAATACCCTAGATTACTTATGTGCCTTCAGACTTAGTGTATGAGTGTCATACACAAAAGGATTTAAGTATGAAGTTAGTAATCTTTAATAGTCCATAGAGAGCAAATAAAGCTGGTACTTGTTGGGTTTCTAGGTTAGTCCCAAGATCATTAAGCAATAGAAATCATGTGTGAATACTCATAAGAAGTATGGCGGAATCATACTTACATTGATAGGCTTTTGCGATGCGACGAACAAGAAAAGTCTTTGCTTCTTCCTTGAAGCATTCGGCCATGGCCTCCATGGTTGTCCTCTTTATGTTCTTCAAGCTCCAAGCTTTGTTTGAGATTCCATGGAAACGCAAATAGATAATGATTGCACAAGCATGCATATTAGAGAGAGGCAATTAAGTGCACAAATATTGAAGAGAGCTAACTAAAAATATGATGGGGAAGGGAATAACTAGGAATACATGAAACATTATAAAGGAATCTGTCCAGTGTGTGCGCATTCGTGTAGCGTTCATAAACAAGTTCGAACGGTAAATAAAATACAAGTGTTCGAGCAGCGTTTGATAACGCGTTCGAACGATAAACAGAATGTCCGTGTTCGTATAGCGTTTGATAACGCGTTCGAATGAGATGAGACCTGATGCATGATACAATAAAACGCATGAACATTCGAGTAGCCTTCGTAAACGCGTTCGAACGGTAAACAGAAGGTTCACGTTCGTATAGCGTTTTAGGACGCGTTCGAACGGGACCAGACCTGATGCATGATAAAACAAAGAAAATACGTGCGTTTTTTAGTAGCGTTAGTAAACGCGTTCGAACGATAAACAGAAGGTTCACATTCGTATTACATTCGAGAACGCGTTCGAACGGGACAAGACCTGATGTATGATAGACGACGCAACACATACATAGATAAGCAAATCCACAATGTAGGACTTCGTGTGCCCGATAGAACACATTTCACATTCAATTGGGTGCACCTCGTCCGACGCGGCAAAACATCATGGAAAAGGTAGCCTTTTAGGCATTTCCCTCGAATAGAGGACCTTTAATCCACCCTAGTTAGCCCATGCGCACGAGAATGCAATGCATGCGTAAATAATGCAATGTTATGCAAATGGTAAATGACATAATAAAAGGTGCGGTAAAACATCGTGGTAAAGGTAGCCTTCAGGCATTTCCCTCGAATAGAGGACCTTTAATCCACCCTAGTTAGCCCATGCGAATTATGTTACCATGCATATAAAATAAAAAACAATAATAATATAGGACCTCGTATGCTCGATTAAACATATCTCATATTCAATCAAACATACTTCGTCCGGCGCGGCAAAACATCATGGAAAAGGTAGCCTTTTAGGCATTTCCCTCGAATAGAGGACCTTTAATCCAACCTAGTTAGCCCATGCGCACTATATCATCATGCATAAATAAGCAACATGCAGAAAGCAATAGCATACTAACGACTAAATCATGCTTAAAAGATAAATAACATGCTAGCAACCCAATCATGCTCGAATACAAGGTTGGATGAAACAAAATATGTGAATCTCTCAAGTGATACATGGCATTGTATCCCGAGTGCAAACCGCAATACCGTCCATCAGATTCGGCTACGGAATTTACGCCCGGGTTTCCATCCGATATACCGCAAGAGAGATCACATATGTCATTCATTCAAGGACCACAACAAATATCAACAAACGACTCTAATGCGAGGGAATTCTAATAAA
>SKCR01029981.1:0-44241 GCA_019454045.1 Zanthoxylum bungeanum
GACATTGAAGGGAGACACCGTATGATATCTGAGGTTTGTGTTTTTATTTATTTGATCTCCTATTCAACTTTATTGTCTGTAAATTTATTTTGTTTAAGGCTGTGCCTGGATATGAAATTCTCTTTATTGTTGTGACATAGCTGTATGTTTTTGGTATTATGATGGTTTGATGCCTTGGGTACTATTACTTGGTACAGATGTATGTTATTTTTATAGTTGCTTTGGTGTTGTATATCTTAGTTGAGTTAAAAGTCATGTGTAGAACGTAGTTCCCACATCGCTGATAGTTATATCATATATATATATATGTGACTACTTGATTTCTATTTGAAACAAATATTTCGGAGTATCATGTTAAGGATTCTAATGGAGTTGGTAAAGTCTCTTGTGAAGAAAACAAGAGGTTTGGGGTTCAAACCCATCTCACATGGGTGGGGAGGGGAATGGGTTACCCTTAGGCTAAATAATAAGGAAAAACAAGTTTGAAGTATCATGTTAAGGATGCTAATGGAGTATTTTGAATGGGTTTTTGCAAAAGCGATCCCTGCTGTTCTCTCTCCTCTTCTTCCTCAACCTTCTTTCTCATCCCGTAATTTTTAAGGTAAGCAACAAAACCTTTTAAGATGCATCTGGTGTTGTTGTTTATCAGTATTCTCTATGTTAGATGTTCTAATTTGGTTTTCATTTTAGTTTGCCGTTATCGTTGTTAAATATGTGACAGTACTGAAGCTAACATGTTGCACAATTTGGATAGCTGTCGATTGATGGTTGTTAACTAACAAATTTTAGTTTATTTTGTGGGAGTGTAACGTGTATTAGGACAAGCAACCTTTTTTTATGAAGCATTTTTGGAGATGAAATTATGACTCTGATAATCAACTCAATTGGTTTTCCGGAAAGGAGCACAATTGAAAGTTGATGAGAGAGATTTTATTCATTTATAAGAAACAAACGTAGTTAGGATGTTTCTTATATTAGTGGGTTTTAGTTCGTTCAACTGGTTAAGATGTCTTGGGTGGTACAAGAGGTTTGGAGTTTGAATCTCCTCACTTGGGTAAAGAGAGGATTTAGTTTCTGGTCATGCTATGCTTTAATAAAAGAAAAAGACGTTTTCTTACATTTGGTGAAGTCTTAACAGTGGCTTTTTAGTTGCTTGAAGTAAAGGAGAACGAAAGAATCTGGACGAAGGTACAACTTAGTTTTTGTGACCCTAGCTCCTTGATAGCTCAAAGTGAACAATCTATTTGAAATCTTGAAAATGATTTATTATTTATTTGTTTTGTTTTCTCACTCTTGGGTAATTTCACTTATTCAATGATTAGTTGTGGATGGTTTTAGTTACTCGCAGATATAGGTATGTTCTAAGTCACAGAAGACCTTAAGGCCATCAGATTTCATAGTTATGATTAACTGCTTGACAGTAAGTAAATTATCTCTTTGTATTTGGCAGTTACACAATCTCTAGATGGCCTGATTGTTTACTAAACAAGTTTAGGTTTGCATTTTATAATTGAAGATAGGGGAAACTTCTTATCGAGACTATACAACCTAGATTTATGCTTAGCATCAATGAAAGAACCTTTTTAAGGATGGGCGAAATGTGAGTGCTTGATTTTGCCATTGAAATGAATAAAAAAATATTAAATTAATTCATGACAAAGTAGATTTATTGAGAGCGGAATTCAAAGGAAGAGAATTGATTTATGGAATCAAATATGCAGTATGTAGGAAGAGTATTTGGTTATTGGGGAAATCTATATACTTCTAATTTCTAACCAGTATCAATTCTGAAATCAAGAAGTGAGTTGAACTCTTTTTTGGTGTCAAGGTAATAATGGGTTTGAATAGTCATTGAGTCGTAGAAGAATGGGACCTCTATGGGACACAGTTTTCATAAAAATAGATATTTATGTAGACCTGCAGGTAGTTCTCATATGAGTTATGAAATTGCATGCAAGAATAAATAATAGTATTGGATTTATGATTATTCAAATAGCTTTTATGCAAAGCAGATTTTAATGTGAAACCTCTTTACTTTGATCACTGCTTATTTCAGTATGTGTTGACTTGATTTTGATGTTCAGCTTTTGTTTATCGTGTGTTTTTAGCATCTTTGGTAATTTTAGAAGCATTATAACTACATATCAGTGAAATATTACATTGATTGCAAGTACAAGTTGCAATAAATGTAAATTCCAAAAGAAGGTTGAAGAAAGGAATTATTGATTCTGGAAACAGAATACTTCTTTTCTTTCTCAATTGCTGACTTTTATTTGGTTATTGTGCGATTTTGATTATATAATCTGAAATGTAAAATTTACATACTAAGTTGGCTATTGTGGAAGTGTCCACAGTATACTCATCTATTTATTGATGATGGTATTTTTACACTATCTAGTTACAGTATCTCTTTTACCTTTTAGGTTAAATCGATTACTGTTATGATTGTTCGCTAGTAACTTTACCATGGTATCATGAAGACTAAATGTTTATATTCTTTTCTGTGTCCCAGATTCGTCAAGTATTGAATGCCATGCGTCGAGGGGAGAACTTACGAATCGAGGTTTGCATTTGAATTAATATTCGTCATTGTTTTGTGCCGTTCTGTGAACTCATTATTTTAGTGCAAATAATGACTGCTATCTTGCTAAAGTTTGATTGAGAGTCACTGAGTCATCACTTTTTCTTTCATAATGACTAATGGTTATGAAAGGTCTAGTCACTTGATGTCCTGTGCAAAAACTCACTACTGATTGATGGTGATGAAAGTTCAAATGGCTTACATAAAAGATTATGCTTTCTCACCTATTCTTGAATTGTTCTAGTTT
The DNA here is from genome assembly GCA_019454045.1 of Zanthoxylum bungeanum. Lineage (NCBI taxonomy): Eukaryota > Viridiplantae > Streptophyta > Magnoliopsida > Sapindales > Rutaceae > Zanthoxylum > Zanthoxylum bungeanum. Next base: position 2,829 of record SKCR01029981.1, read on the forward strand.
CTATAAGCTCTATATGCAGTTAAATTGCCATAATAAAGTATGTGAGCTTCAGATTCTCTCAATGAAACTAATTTTTGTGGAAATTTGTACAATAGTATAGTAGCTTCAGACCATTAGATCTATAACTAATAGAAAAGGAAAATGAGATTAATTTGTTTTATTCTGTAAGGAAAACAATAGATGTGATGACAAACTCTAGTGCTGAATATTTATGACCTTTCATTTCACATGATCCCGATCGAAGATCTAGTTTTTAGTTGTCATAATGTGGAGGCAATTCTGCTTACCGCTGAGACATGAATGATATGTCAAAAGGTATTTCTCGCTGCCACAGACATAACTTGCATGGATTTTGAATTATAAGTGTTTCTGTGTGTGTGGTTCTTTGTAGCAGAAACATGTGAGATCCCCTAGATGGATGTATGTCATTCTTTTCCTCTATTTTCCACTGAGCATGATGTTAAATTTTGGTATTTAGGCTATGAATTGCAAAGATTGTTTTTAGAAACACACTTTATCTATCAATATGCTTATTTATGAAATGTTAGTTATAACTTAGGTGACTTGGGAGATGAATATCAAACTGCGGTTTTGTCTGGTGATGTGTATTTGTCCTACCTCCATAGATCAAGAGCTGGCTGTTTCAATATTTGAACATGCTAAAAGGGGCTAGGTGACTTGTTCTTCTTTATGTGTGGAAATTTCTCTGTGGATCCTTAAGATAAAAAATGTTATTTTAGCAACCTGCACCCTAGAAGAAAGGACAAATTATCAGATGTACTAGCTTTTCGACTTTTCTAAATGCACTCTAAGTGATTATCCATCACTTGGTTTGATGGAATTAAGCTGCAAGCCGATGGTGCAAACTTGAGAGCATATGAGATGCTCGAAAGAAGATCTTGGGTTTCCCCATATTTACCACATCTGTGTAGCATTATGACAGTTATTTATATTTCAGGATTATATGCTTTTTGAGCCGTTCATATATCATGGTTTGGCCGAAATGCATGACAGGCATAGAGACATGCGCCTGGATGTCGATAACATGTCTTACGAGGTAATAAATGCAATTACATTCCCTGTCAGTTACTTCACATTGTAAGTTGTTCCGCTTACATAGAGGTTGGAATGTTAGGAATTGTTGGCACTTGGAGAACGCATAGGAGATGTGAGCACTGGACTGAGCGAGGAAACCATTAGGAAGATAATGAAACAGAAAAAATACATGTCCTTTGAAATAGAAACCCCATCAGACCAGGAGCCCTGCTGTATTTGTCAGGTATGAGCTAGAGAAAATAAAAGCATACATTGGTGCTTTATATAACATGTATTGAGCCAACTAAAACATTAGTATTAACTGTCTGTCTTGCCTAATACCTTGTTGCGACAGGAGGATTATGCTGATGGCGATGATCTTGGGATGCTGGACTGCGGACATGACTTCCATACGGACTGCGTCAAACAGTGGCTAATGCAGAAAAACCTGTGTCCCATTTGTAAGACGACAGCGCTTCCTACATGAGAGATGGAAGATCATCATCGTTCTTGGAGCGTGAGGAGTTCAATTTCTTGCCAATTGAATATTATCAGAGTCGGCTGGATCATATGATATTTATACCTTTTTTCTTCCTGGGTCTGAAACCAGTTTTTTCTTGTTCTTGAACTGCATTAGTTTATGAAATGGAACGGCCAGGTGGCCATCAAGTGTCATAAAATTGCAGCATGAGGAAAGGGGTACCTTTAAAGCATTATTGACAATCATAAATTTGAAGTTATATAAATGACAATGCATTCTCAAACTCTTAGTATGTTATTTGAGTTAAAACTAGGGATGCAAAGGGCCGGGTTGGTATGAGAATCCTAATATCTATTTTCGTTCTATCAATGGGTACGAAAATTGTCTATTTATCTATCCCTAATGGATCGGGTCCTCGTACAGATATATGTTTACACATTTTATTTCTTTTTGAATGAAGATATCAATATCTATATTCGATTCGTCCAATAAACATATATGAAAATTATCTTCTTACCTGTTCCTAACATATCGGACCCATCCTCATGAGGTTTTTGTCATCCCCCGTTAAAACTTTATGCTCATTGTTCTAATATGTGACATCTAGTGTCGCGTTTTTGCTCGACGGAGGCCTTGGGTTGTGTAAAGCCCCAATTCAGGGGAATAGTTCTAAAATGTGGCGTCTAATGTTGTGTTTTCGCTCGACGGCGGCCTTGGATCACATAGATTTCTTGCAATTTTGAAGGCATTTTGATGCCAAAAGCCACTGTCTGCCGCCGCGAACTGCCACACGTTACTATCGATTTTGAAACTCTTAACACTGACATCATCGTTTTTGAAACCCTAATCCTAATTTGACAAAGTCAACTTTTTAAATCGTAAATTTCAAAAAACTCTATTTTTTCAAGACATAAACACTAACTTTTGAAAAATTGTTGGACATATATGACCCATAACATCACTATTTGTACAGAACATGATGTTATTGTACAAATTAAGTATGTGACAAATGAAATTGCTCTTTTATCATTTGTAATTGGATTACCCGTATATATAAATGATAAAACTCTTTATGATTAGTTCCGGATTAATAAGATATGAGACGATATTAATCCACATAGGTTTAATCATTAAATATCCCTAGTCGTAGTATTATCGAGACTGGACATCGATAATGCGGAATATGCTAGTATTACACTTGTGCGTGTTATGGAAGCGTAACATCATAGTTCTCATATATTTTGGTATTGGATACTCATGCAAGTGTAATATGAGGTTCTGTTTACCGATGGTACGGAAACAGCTTCGCTCTGGATAGACCCATCGGAATTCCATTGGTAGTATGACTATGTGTCTATGAGAATCCGAATCAGGGTAGGTGTATTTGGTCTTAACCTGAGACTTGCATCGCTAATACTTGCGACAATCAATATACTTTGGTTTTGATCGTTCGGGGCTTTAACATGTTCTGTGTACGCCTCTTCTAGGTATACTGAGAATCGTAGTGTATTGGGTGTGATGTCAAGATGGAAGTATCACTTCAGTCATATGAAGATGATGATCACGCAGTGATACAGAACTTGTACTCTAAGTGCTATAGCCATCGGGGAAGTATGACTAGGTCATACCTTTCCGATCATAAAGAGACTGGTTGCTAGTGATCCGATATATGCTTCGTACGGGACAGACACAACTCCAGTCCCAGGCCTAGCATGTGACATCCAATACTGGATCGTAATGCGCAATACTACGTATACTACGCATGACAAAGATCTTGTATTCCGTAGCAGAATATTTATGGAGAATTCGGTAGGCACGATGCTTTGCTAGAAGCCAACCATGTCTTGTAAATCGGTAAGAACGTGGTACCAGGTACGCACGTGTTCGGATAGTCCGATGACCGTATTTACTGCCAACATATCCAGGGATCTCTTGGGTCGCATCCCAAAGATTCACCGATGATATCTGACTCGAACAATATTAATCTGAGATTAATTATGAGAGAGAGAAAATTAATCTGGGATTAATTACGGTAAGAATTAATTTGGGATTAATTATCAGAGAAAGAATTAATCTGGGATTAATTGCGTCGAGAATTTATCTGGGATTAAATTCGTCGAGAGGAGAGAACACAATTAATTTGGAATTAATCGGTAAAATAAATTTAATAGTTAAATTAGATTTTACTATTTAATTTATTTAATTGGGTTAAAATAATATATTAGATATATTATATGAAATCAGATTTCAAAGCAGAATTAAAATTGGATTTTAATTTGGGCGAACGAATTAATTTAGAATTAATTCGTAAGCGACTTTCGTAATAATTTTGCTAGACATTATTATTTAATTAAATTGGATTTAATTATGTCGCGACAGAAAATTCGTTTAATCAGATTAAATGAACCCGAACCCAAAAGTGTGTTGTGTAAGTAATTTGAATTTTGAATTCAATGAGGTGGAACCCACTTACATACATCAACTAGTCATTTGTTGATGCAAGTTGTTGGGACAATTTAATTGGATTTACTAACCCATCACACCAAACAAGCAAAAGAATAATTATTCATGAATTTTAAAAATTCTTTAATTTTCTCAATCTTTGGCCGAAGCAATTTTTGCTTTAATTGAGTAATAGAACAAATGGCCATCACTTTACTGGCCAAAAAGGCAACTTTTTGTTTTTCTTAGAGAAATAAAAGCAATTTGCTTCTCCTTGTGAGATAAAATTTGTTACATTTTGTTCTTGCTAGCACATAAATGAGTGAAATGATGGTGATAGGGATACTCACCCATGAGCTTGGAAGCTTCAACATCCATAAAAATTTTGAACTCAACCGATCAATGTAAGTCCTACGCAACTTATTTTTGATTTTATTCACACACGAATCACGTTTAGAGATCCCGTGATATGTCTAAGACACTTACAAAAATATGTATTGGTTTTACGCGGCGAAAGCGTGGTTGAGGTGAAATCGTAACTATAAAAATTTAAACTTACCAAATAAATTATTCAATATCTCATTTGAATAATTCATTCATATTTCACCTTAACATTTTATTCGATATCAAATAACGATATAAATAATTTAGAAAACACCGCGAAATTTTACGAAAACGTTTATCCGTAAAATAGCATAAAACGCGTTTATGACCGAACCGACCAACCATTACCACATGAGGTTGCCCAGGTCAGCCCCAATAGTGCTTGGGAAGTTCATGGGTTGCCCAAACAGTGACCAATTCATTGTTTGGGCAGTCATTACCCGATTAGCTTGAAAGTTACTAGGTAACGCCATTTTTCGCTGTTTTCACGTATTTTCACTCCGAAATAATTTCCGTCAATTATTCTAATGCCCAATACACATCTAATACTTTAAAAATCATATTTTTCATCATAAAAATTCTGAATTTTTCAGACTTGAAACAAAATATGAAATTAACATTTTTCATGCTTTAAATCCAATTTTCTCAATATTAATCAAATTAATCTTAACACCAACCAAAACCTCCACAAATGAAGAACTCAAGAAGAGTTCTAGGTATTATAAGAGTGATCATAACACTTTAGAATGACAACAAGTTATCTAATAACCAAAATAATTTTATATTACACTAATTAAGCTTACTAACTTTATACACATGCATATATTCATTTTCAAAGCATTCAACCATCTCAACATATATATATATGTATATGTATTTTTATTTACACTAAATAACCAAATACATATATTAATGGCAAGTGTCAAAATATCATAATTTATAGTTAAGTAATGTGTATTTAATAAAATCATGTATTAAATATAAATACACATTAATTAAGAAATGATTGAAATGTCCATATGCATGTATTTTTGTTTAACCGTTAAATTATTCGAATTAACTTATTTAATCCGATAAAGTATTATGAATAATCTGTATTATTCATAATGTGTTTATCAAGTGCTCAACAGGTACACTTCATATTGTGAGACTCTCTAAGTTTAGATTTATCCGTCACATAATCTAATTTCGTGTCCATAGTTCACCCACTCGTAAATTATGATGACTGCAGATAATATCGCTAAACTATTCAAGTCGAGGTCATTGCATACGTATAATCCCTCAGTCACATGCTATTTATATTATACCAGAGATATAAATGAGAACGTCAAATCACTTAGGTATAATATAGTCGACTTACAAATTTACGATCTCTATATAACACTCGGAACTCGCTTGCGCAATGTACCATGCATGGTTTTGACAGATCACAAACACGTGCAGGATACCTATGTCATGTACACATGACCGACGGGTCCTATCTGATACTCACAGGACATCATGAGCATGAGTCTACAGGAATTTTAGGAATTCTCTTATCCCATTCAGAAGGACTCCACACCCAACGAATAGGCGAATGTCTGATCTAAATAGATCGGTGACGTGACTGCCATCAAAGTGTGGATAATAACTCATATATCCATAGTGGTATCTCAAGTCGAATGATCACTATGCTACTTAATTCGAGAATATTCCTATTGACGTTGGTGTACCATATTTTAGGAAATCTTCGTGTTTATCGAATAAACACCTACATGTTTATACGAGTCTCTCGAGACTCATAGTTCATTAGGATAAATTATCGGACCAAGTCCTGATATATGACATATACTGGTCTCTGTGAATTTTACTAACCGACCCGTGTTAGTAAATATTGACCAGAAACTTTATTTGAGAATATACAACTTATAGTGACACTCCACAATGTCAATTACAAATTACGTTGTAACTGCGCATTACGTTGTAAATCATGGGGTCTTTGTCTAATATATACATATCACCTAATCAGATTAAGTTTTAATCTAATCTTTATTAGATCGAATACGTATATAAAAACAAGAGGTGTAACCATAAGTAAGTAATATTATGAAAAAATGAATTGTTTGTATTCATGAATCAGACATAAATACAATTCAGATTGGCACTCCGAACATCAACCCTAACAAAATAAACCACTAATTTCTTTATTTTTCAGTTATTTTTCATCAAATTGATGATTTAGAAATTATCTCAGTCACTCATATGACTCAAACTAAAATCAACTTGTCTAAATTCCATAAAAATAAAAAATCCTTAAATTGACTTAAAATCTTAATTTTGAATCGGCTGAGAAATTTTCAAAACCATGCCTAAACGGCCTAAACATTAAGCTGCAGCGCGATTAGCGCCAAGCGCTTTTCAAGGACATTGTAAAATAACTGCCATGGAATTGCTTGTGATGTTGGATATGATAAGATATGATGACGAATCCACGTTTTCTTTATTTTTCATCAAAAGCACTTCTTCCAAAATCAAGCTGCTTATGTCTAGCGTGAGATTTGGGTCGGCAAATAGATTGAATTTTGAAAAATTCAATCATAATTAAAAAAAACTTATTTAAATTCGGATATATAATTAGTTTAAAGTTTTAAAAATTAGACTTTTCAATACTTGTGTGTTCAAAATTTGGCAATACGAGGCCATACAAATGCTACCAAGAATTGGTTGGAACAAATTATTTATAGTACTCATTACTCTAAACGTATGCCTTTCATTTTTAAATACAATGATTAGAAATGGAAAAACCACCATTAAAGTTTTTTAAAAAGAAAATAAAAGGGTATTTACCACAAATCAAGTGTGGGTAATTTTAGGTTCGGTTTAAATAATTTAAATTATGTGAATCAAGTAAGGTCCGAATCAATTAATCAGATATTATCTGTTTTGATGGTCTTTTATGGTTTTGTTATTGACATTACCAACACAAGCCCACTCAAAAATTTTCTAATTAATTGAGGAAATCCGTCCAAAATCACTTCCAAACAATATGAGATACTACAAAAAAAAATCTTTGATTTGGTTTGATTTGGTTATACTAAACTAGAACCGATAGGTTCATTCTTTTGATTTGGATAAAATGCCCACCCTACACAAAGGGATAACTTTAACCTTAGGCAAAAAGAAATGAATGTTGGATTGAAATCAAGACTTCAAGAAATGAGAACATAATTGAAGAGATTTTTTTTTTAAATTGCTGAAAATCCCACGTCAAACCATCCTTTCTGGGCTTAAGCGGAATAAATAAAATTATCGATTGTCCCAGACTCTTACAAGAAACACACTATTTGGATTCGAACCCAAGATTTGAAGGTCAAATCCTGAGTTTTATACCACCAAATCATGCCCCAAGGACACATAATTGAAGAGACATGACAGTAAGAGAAGTATATTTGGTTTACATGTAGTGTACCATTTAAAAACATCCAATTAATCAATATTTTTTTTTTAAAAAAAAATTCCCATAAGTTTTAGATAATCCAAGAATTGATATATCTTTTATTGTAACATGACAAATGCTTAAATACTAGTGGGTTGTGATGTTGAGCTTAACAAATTGATATATATACTTGGATATACTTACCATCTTTAGTTAAATGCATTACACATTCATGCCAAGGTTACCCTTACTTGTATTTTTTTTGTCCCATTCATTAATAAGTGCTGCAAAATTTCCATCACAAATTTAGTGTTGAGCCGTGATAGATAATTATTAAATAAGAATTTATAGAAGATTATAAAAAATTTAGTATAATTCAACTTAATACTGAATCTAAATTCTTATACGATAACTAAAGGAAACAACAAATAAAGTTATATATGCCTTAAACCAGCTTATATATACATATACGTTTTTGTTTTCATGTATGGTAACGGCATTGCCTCTTATGATTGTATTTTGTGCTCTTCCTACACTTTGCCACCTTTTTAAAACGCCTTCCCTCTCCCTTTCTTATACCACCAACTCTCTCTCGTTGTTTTTTTAATCTATCTATCAATCTATTATCGCGATGTCAGAGGAAGGAGGAGAAGGAAAAGAATTACACGAGAGTTTTTTATGGGAAAATCCTGTGACATGGGTCCTATCGATAAATTCTGATAATCCAGTGTTATCTGATCAATCTTTTAGGTCTAATAACCCGAAGAAACAAGATATGTTATATGGAAGTAATAAGAAGAGAGGTCGAGGAAGAGGAGGAGACAAAGAAGAGGGGGATTTATTAAAGGGAAATGATAAGAAGAAGGTGAAAGAAGGTGAATCAGAACATGAGATACATATATGGACTGAAAGAGAGAGGAGGAAGAAGATGAGGAACATGTTTTCTAATCTTCATGCTTTGCTTCCTCAGCTTCCTCCTAAGGTATATATATACACATATACATATATATAATAAGCAAATACAAGCTTCTTCAATGATTAATTTTTCAAAAAATAATTAAAAGGGTTTTTGTGAAAAAACCTTCTTCTTCTTTTTATTATTTCCATTTAATGTTTAATTAAGCAATATATTTATACTTCTTAATTCTATCCTTCAAATTCTCCCTTGAATATAAATATCCTCCCTTGCTTTTGGTTAATTATTGATGTTAATATAATTTATATAAACCCTATTAATTTAATTTGTTGCCAAAATTGTTCGAATAAGATTGCAAGTCATGGCCTTCCTTCTCTTGGGATTTTTGAATTTATTTATTTATTCTTAAGTTGGAGATTAAAAGTAGTTTTTGCTAATTTGTATTTAAGATTTTTCTAAATCAGATCTATTTTTTAACAAACATAATTAATGTGTGTATATAAAATTTTGTTTTATGCAACATATAATCATATTAGTTAGAATTTTTTTTTTCCTTTTTTTGCAAACCTCGACAGAACGATTATAAATTTATCAAACCAAACCAAACAAAAATATCTCATCACTAGATATTATCGGTTATATGGATAATTTGACATCATTATACTTTATACAAAATTATTATTTCATTAAGTTAGTTAAGTGATTTTTATTAGGGACGAGCGGGTGCAGTTGCTCACTCAATCCGATAAATTAATAAAATATTTGGTTTGTCTTATCTCTAAAATAAAGGACATCTACCATTTTTATGACCGTTATTGAATCAATATTCTAACTAAGCAACTGTTTATATCCATGTCAACTTAGAACCACTATAACTTTATTGAAAATATATAAATAATCACACCATCTTAACTATTATAAGCTATATGTACAACATAGTTTCAAATTAATCTCATATTTGTACTCATCTGTATATTGAATTTTTTTTTATACAGGCTGACAAATCCACCATTGTAGATGAAGCAGTGAGCTACATCAAAACCCTACAACATACTCTCCAAAATCTACAGAAGCAAAAGCTAGAAATCACCCCACAAAATAATTTTAAGCTGGCTGCAGCCTTCAACAACTCAAGAGAGAAGGGCACAGTCTTAGCAGATCATCATAATCAAGGACCTTCAAGTAATTTGCTGCTGGGTGGCAACAGTAGTACTACTGATCCTGTAATTTTTCAGACATGGACTTCATCTAATGTTGTTCTGAACATTTGTGGGGATGAAGCACATATAAGCATATGTTCACCAAAGAATAAGACAGCAGCTGGAATAATGTTCAGCACCATTTGCTATGTGTTGGAGAAGCATAAGATTGAGGTGGTGTCTGCTCAAGTTTCTTCTGATTTAACTAGAAGAATGTACATGATTCAAGCACATGTAAGTGTTTCAAGTTGTCTTTAATTTTTGTTTTTGTTTTTGTTTTTGTTGTATTAGTTTAATTTAGGAGAAAAAAATTACTGAAAACCTTCATGAAAAAGGAAATTTTATTTAATTATGAGGGAAGTTTTGAATCCCTAGGATAGCTAGATTGGGAGATTATAATTTTAGGGTTTCTAAGACTAGTTAGTTTGGCAGTTTTGATATAGTAATATTAATTGCATAATATAAATCTTGAATTCTGAATCAGGATTTGTGATGATTTTTCGTCTAGGTTAAAAATCGAGTACGGATTCGGGGGAGTTTTCTGTACCGATTAAAAAATCAGGTATGGATTGGAGATGATTTTTTGATCCTCAATTCATAATGCGTCTCGACTCATATTGTTTAAAAAATCTCAAATCTTAATCGGGATCTCCTTACCATTCGATATAGGATTCATGACAGTGTTTTAACCCAATTAAAAAATTCGATAGAGATTCAAGACTATTTTTCGTCTCAATCACATAATTATTCAAAGGTCAGGAATGGCAACTTATAGTTATAGCCATTGCTGACCGATTCCAACCCTATTTTTAATATGACTTCTAGGGTGATAAATGAGCTGGGCTTTGAAAAATACTCCTCCAATTCAAATATTGTTATTAATATTTTCAAGTTTTTAGAGAAATCTAATTTCTTAAACTTTAAATTGATATTATTATTGTGTTTTACTAAATTTGATCTTAAATATACAAGTTTAAAATTATGGAGGATTTTTCAAAATTCGGCTAATTTATCCACCATAATGACTTCAGTACTAAAAAATTAATCTCTTAACTTGTGTGTCTCTCTCTATAAATTAAAAAACCTAGATTAGTAATGGAAACCCTAAATCTTCTAACTTGAAATGCATATATATACACACACACAAAAACACAATAGGAATTAAACTCAATAGTTTGATACATATATTAATTCTTTTAGTTTTAAATGAGAACTATTATGTCTTGAAATAATTCTATAATGGAAGCAGGTGAATGGAGCTTCGGATCAGTTCACAGAAGCACTTCCAGTGGAAGAAATATATAAACAAGCTGCAGGCGAGCTTATGTTATGGATCTCTTCTTGATCACGCCGGCCGGAAATCAACCGGAGCAAATACAGATCGATTATAGTGGAGCCTTTAAAATATATATACAGTTTCATCATGAACTCTCTTTCTCTCATTTTTTTTGGAATTGTTGGAAACTTCATCGCCAAACGACACATTATGTGCTTAAGCGGAGTATATAAAACCCCCGATTGTTTCAGGTTCTTATAAGAAACGCATTCTCTGGATTCGAACTCAAGACCTCAATGTGAAATTTGAACCCTACATCATCAAGCCATGACTCTTGGAGATGATCATGAACTCTCTAATTAGCTATTTATATAAAATTTGGATTATTATTTTTTTTTCAGTTTGAAACTTTATACTAGTGGAAATTTTGTGTACATTATTTTCCTAGTTCGATTAGACCTATCTCTTTCTCTCACACACGTTAACAACATCTAAGCGTAAAAATATAATTAACTATATTAAATAATTTTTTTCCTATTATATGGGATCGATTACATTGATCATTTAACGTCATTAAATCATTCTCATTAAACTTACTAAAATCTAGGTCTCACATGGCATATAATGATACTTCATTTAGAGTAGACAAAATTAACAGTATTGGGTGCATATTAGGTATGGTTTTTAGTGAGGCAAAACTGTTTGTTTTTTTTTTTTTTTTTTTTTTTTTTTTTTTTTTTTAAATATCAAAAGCTTTTTAAATATTTTTTGATAGTGTTAATTTAGTTGTATTTAGATATTTACAGTAGAGCTTTTGAGAATTCAAAATGGTATATTGCCTCTAATGGCACAAGTTTAAAATTTGGATTTTTTAGAGTAATATTCGAAAGTTATTTTAAATAGTTAAAAAAACTTATCCATGAAATTAATTTTATAATTTTTAATAAAATGTCTCATTGACAACCAAACATCTATAAACTACTACTATTATTAGAAAAAATTGGTGTTGTTGAACGTGCCAGAGGAACAAATCCTCAAAATTGAAATTTGACTTCTAAGCGAAACGTTGTGAAACGGCCCCTCCAAAATCTGAAAGGGATGAACAATTTAGATTCCAACAGAATATTAAGAAAGTAAATTTTTGAATCTACTGTAACTGAAATTGAGATTGAAATTGAAATTGAAAGGAAATTTCATACAGACCAAACAACTGGACAATGAAATTTTAACAGGACTTAAATTATTGAAAACAATTCTAAAGGATTAAAATATAAGAAATTGCAGTAGAATTATTAATGTTGTTGGATTCATTGTGTTGATTGAGTTGTGATCATTGTCTATTGTTGGTTTCCTTTACCATTTATATTTCCTACAATAAATTGCTCCCTACACTTTCCAAAAATGTTTCATTATATTCTGCACTTACGCCTAATGGCTTGATCCACAACAAGACTGGGCTTGAATTATTTTTGGTACAAATAATACCCATCGCATGTTTTTAGCCCAAAGGGCCAATTAACATGTATAAAAAAAATTAAATTCCTCACGATTCTTCATATTCCTCCATCTTATATTTTTTTTGTACATAGTAAATCTTAAGAAAATTAATCCTAAGGTGGCTCTTACAAACTTTGACAAAGCATGGACTCATCTAGACTAGGCCGGCGATTCCACAAGTGTGGAACCGGAACCGAACTGGTTAATTCCGGTTCGATTTCGATTCCAAATTCTGGTTCCACACTTAAGTGGACCCGGAACCGTGAACAGAACCGGTCGGTTCCGGTTCGAACCTTTTTTTAAATTATATAAAAAATTCGAAAATAATTTAAAATAAATTAGATTAAGTTAATAAATAAATAAAATTATTAAATTAAAGAGTTTGAACTTAAATTTAAAAAAATTTAAGTTGCCTACGTATCCTCCAGGGGTGAGAGAAATCAAAGCTCACGTAATTCCATTACAATTTTAAGATATTTCCTCTTTGGAAATTTACAATTTTGTAATTATCAATCATCATTATCAGTTGATCATTCAGCTCCGGTTCCGCTTTCACTTGTTGTTGCAGATGCATTATCGAACAAGTCTTCAAAATCATCGGGGGGATCTTCTTGCTGTCTCAAATCAGCTCGAGTCCAATCATCCACACAAGTTGTTGCTTCTAGAGTGCTTGGATGTAATGAAGATTGTCTAGCTTCCAATATATTGCCTCCCAAGCTGAAGGCTTGTTCAACCGCAACGGTGGAAATAAGTGCTGCCAATATCTCTTTAGCAATAATTGATAAAACATGATATATATTTTGATGTCGGTTCCACCATTTAAGGATTTTAAAATTTTTACTAACTAAACTTTCAGTAGGAAATTCGAAATTTATAGATAAATAATTATTTAATTCGGGGTTATTAGTTGTCGGCTCCCTACCCCTTTCCCCAACGGCTACTAGCCCCTTTCCCCAACGGCTAGTAGCAGTTGGGAGGGTTCCTGATTCCAACGGTTCCAACCGGTTCATTACGGTTCCGATTCTGAACCAGAACCGGTTGGAACCGGAACCGTCCAATTCCAATCGGTTCGGTTCCAATTCTGAACCAGAACCAGAACCGGAATCTTCCGATTCCAATCGGTTCGGTTCCGATTCCGAACCGGAACCGTGGCCGAGTCTAGACTCATCCACTGTCAACTAAGTTCTCTGTAAACTCAAAATACCCAGACATCCACTTCAAGCCAAACTCTAACACTTCCTCTCCTCTTAAAATTTTAAAGATCCCTTCACATTCCTCACAAATCAACAAAGCTCAAAAATCCCAAATTTCAAAAATCCCCAAATCTCTAAATTTAAGCCATAATTGGAAGAAATCAGAATTTATTCCTTCACCAAACCTCTCATTCTCTCCTACTGCAGCCACCATCTCCATGGAATCTCAAGCCTCGCATTCTTTAGGCACCATCAGCACGGCAGGAAGCCTGTTATCGTGCGCTGTCACCCATTCTTTAACCAGCGTGCGCGACTCAACCCATGAAGCCACCATGGTTCGCAATCGTTCAGGTTTGCCTCTAATCGTTCAGCTTATGCTTGTTAGGGTTCTCCTCTTTGTGCAGGTGTGCCTCCAAAAGAAATGTGAGTCATTCACAGTGTGGTTCTGTATTCCTCCATTGTTTACTGCTTCTTTATGAATATCATTTTTTGTATTTTTCTTCAGGCTTTGATCCATTTCTACCAACCTAACAGTGTTTGCGATGTCACCCATAGGCTCTTCAGGTATTCACTTACCACATTCATTATTATCACCTCGGCTGTTTGGTCATATATTGTTAAACCCCCTTTTGGTCATGCAAGATGTCTCACATCAGCTATCCATTTGTTTTATCTTCCGAGTCTGTTTGTTCTACAGTTCGCTCCTCTCAGATTGAATGAGGGATACTTGCTGACGGCTCATTTTCAGCAGATCTAATTAAGTCCATGTTTCGTGAGCTTCCTCTTTATCAAGTCTTGGCCGTGTAGAGCCAAGAGTGGTGTGATTGGATTGATAGACTGTCTCCGTGGTATCAGTTTGTTTGGGATGCTGCTGGCATATCACCTTTGATTTTGATGACCAGGATTTCGATCAAGCATGTTTATGATCATTTAGGTGGTGCCCTCTGTTTATGGTACCGGTCCTGCAACTCTTTCGTGTTCCCTTCTGGTCTCATGTCAAGTCATGGCCGCGTTGGAGCTAAAAGTGGTGTGATTGGATTGATAGACTGTCTCCGCGGTATCAGTTTGCTTGGAATGCTACTGGCATATCACCTTTGATTTTGATGACCAGGATTTCGATCAAGCCTATGTATGATCCTTTAGGTGGCGCCCTCTGATTATGGGAACCGGTTCTGTAACTCTTTCGTGTTCTCTTTTGGTCTCATGTCCATCACTTTGAGAGACATTGTAGCACCCTTTGAGCCTCTCTCCTCCAAGGAATAAGCTTCATATGCCTCCGTTGTTAACAAAAATGGGCTGCCACACCTTCCGACGAAAAGCACATGGTTTTTCTTTTAGTCTTAGTATGTCAGTACATTTTCTGGCCCTTTGAAGGGTATGTTATCAAAGAATATGTTGATGTTGTGAGAGCCATCGCCGGGGGTCGTCCGGTGGCTTTGGGTTGTATGCTTCTTGGTGCTATTTTCCATTCTCTGGCCTGTATTACTTTGGATGCACCATTTTTCCAGGGCTAATTGGTTGTCTCCGGGTCGTATAGTTATGGCTACTTGCCTATTTTTCGGATTTCATGACTGAGGGATCTACTGAGCCTTCTCCAAGAGGTACTTTTGGTTCCCCATTGATGGGATGCAATTTTTCCTGGTCATGAAAGCAGAGGCTATCATATTTATTGCCCGAGTTTGATGGGATTACTCTGTACATCTTTCAGTCTTCCTCTAGTGGCCCTTGGTGGCTGACCCCGGATTTTTCCTCCCCGTGGATGGTCATCTTTTCAAAGAATTCCAAACCCAATAGTCCCAAATCCTATCTTTCAGCTATCTTTCTATCGGCGTCTCTTTCACTAGGCCTATCACCGCCTCGTTGGAGTTATATTTCCCGAATTTTTGGTCATGGCAGTTTGGTTTCCGCACACTGTTTTATTGCCACTCTCTTTCATCTGTATCTTCGGGATCGACACTCTTTCCATAGTTGAAATCGCTACAGAGTTGGGTTCGTGCCAAATAAGAAATTAGCTCAAAATAATAAAGATGTACAAGAACATTATATTCACTATTAAGTACAAAGAAGTAAAGAGAACAGATAGAGAAAATTAATAAATGAAGATTGTCAACCCTTAATCTTCAATCTTCCTCTTCCTCCTCCTTGATTCTTGATGTTCTTGATCTTTTCTCTTGTGTTTTTAGAGTGTTTTGTCTCCAAGAAGGGCTAATCACTTTACAAAAGAATTAATGAAATAATTCTAGACGTTCTTCTTTTTATATAGATTTGCCTAAATCACATTTCTAACTTGAAGGTAAAAAACCTTCGATCGCAGTTCTGCAATCCTGTGAACTTCAGACTTAATTTTGGCTATGAAGACGTCCAAATTTGGACTTCTCAAATATAAAATTATAGATATTTCAGTCTTTTTTTTTCTAGAGCAATTTGAATCACCTCAATCCCATATATGAGAAGAAAGTTATAACCAAAATTCGAGAATTTTCGGGAAGTTTCCATATTATGCATGATAATTTCACGAAATTATACTTTGAACGCCACTTATAGAATTAATATTGTAACTCTTTAGAATTAATTTGGAAATTTCAACGCATTTATATGTTATATGCAATTCATGAAATATTCAAATTCACACACTTATGGTCTGTTTTGATGTAGGAATGAAACTAGTGCAAAAGAGAAGCTCAAGCCTTGCAAAGTTATGAAAGCTAACTAATGTCAACTTACCATTGTTCACTCTTTTGGACATTGACACGAGGTCAGTGGTATTGGAAAAACTTGAAGACGATCGCGTACATATAAAAAATGCATAATTTGACCAATGAAGGAGAAAATAACAAGCGTTTTAAGTTGTACCTCTGAACCAGTACGCCGAGACAGTAGATGGATGTTTGAGTGACATTCTTGGAGCGTTCTAACGCACCGACGCGATATATGGACACATGAGTGGCTTTTGAGGGGCGTTCGAACGCCAATTGCAGGATTTGAGAGTAAATTTCTGATTTTAAGCATTTTCCCATTCCTATTTGGGTTTTATAAAGCCAATATCATTAGAATTAGGTAAGAATATTAATTTTCTTATAAAATGAGGCTTAAACCCTCATTCAAAAGAAGGAAAAAAGAAAATAAAAGAGGAGCAGTCGTAAGTCTGAGAAAGAAAAGTAACAACAACCTTCAAAAGTTGATTTTTTCTCTACTTCTAGTTTAATATATATTTTTTTAATTAATTTGTTTGTGAACTTCTCTATTATGTGTAGCTAAACTTCCTTTGGCTAAGGGTGATTTCAAAGCCCTAGATATGGATTAGTTTATTTAAATTTCATATTTTATTAAATTTCCTATTTAGAAGTATTATATTATTCTATTTAAATGCCATAAATTATTTTCTAATTTATTTAGGTGCAAAACTAAATGAATGAGTTAGTAATTTGAATACTAGTTTAAATTCTTGATCCATATAGTTACCTTGAATTCTAGACCTAAGTAGCAATTGTGATCATAGATGGCGCAGGCGGGATGTTTTCGATTGATTGCAAGCACTTTATAACTCAAGTTAAATAAACTGCGTGTGTGTGTTGTTGCTTGATTCAACCTTCTTTCTCAGAACTTAATACTTTTATTAAATTAAATCTAGAGAGTGTATCCTAGGTTGTTTAATAAATATGGATAAAGTAAGGAACTGACGACTAAGTAAGGAATGATTCAAGATATCTGACCTTATGTGTTATCTTAGGGGTTGTTAATTTCAACAGAAAGTGAGATAAATTTTGAACATAATTATATCCATTATCTAGTGGTGGAGAATGAAAACCTTAACCATATTTTTCTCCATAGTTTCAACTTTGCAAGAAATTTCTTTAATTTTATATTTTTAGTTTAGTTTTGTTTTAAATGGCTAGCATATTTTAATTTCCAAATCCCCTTTACTTCTTAGCACTTTTATTTCTGCGGTGACACAACTAATATAATTAAGAACAATCTTCTACGGAAATGACCATTACTTGCTACTATACCAGTTGACGACACAAAAATAAGTAAGGATTTTATCTTGACCATTTTCCTGCGTGTCAATTTTTGCACCGTGTCGCTGGGATTGTTTCTCAATTAGTTAGTTATTTATTTTTATTTGTTTCATATTTAGTTTTTAAAGTAATTTTTTTTTTTTTTTATTTCAGGTACTTTTTTGAGTGAATGTCTGATCCTGAGCAAGTGGTTGATCGCAAACTTAAGGGAATTTTAGAATTTACAGCAACACATCGAGCACGAATACAAGTCAATGAAGAAGAAATGGATGTGAATAAGAGGACACTTAAGGAGTTAACAAAACCAATCCTCAACTAGAAACCCCTATGCATTCAATATCTACCACTTGAGGTTGCATTTGAGCTTAAGTGTGGGATGATCCATTTGGTGTCAACATTTCATGTATTTGAAGGGGAAGATCCAAACAAGCTTCTTAAGGAATTTCATGTAGTGTGCTCAAGCATGAAGCCTAATGAGATTTCTGAAGAACTAGTAAAGCTTAGAGCATTTTCATTCTCCCTAGCAGACAATGCAAATGAATGACTTTACTATTTACCATTCGAAAGCATTACTATATGGAATGAGATGAAGAAGCTCTTCTTAGAAAGATATTTTCCAGCATCCAAGGCCACAAAATGAAATATGTGGTATCCGTAAGCAAAATGGAGAGACCCTATATGAATTTTGGGAGGAGTTCAAGAGACTTTGTGCATCTTATCCCAATCATTAGATTAGCGAGCAGCTATTGATTCAGAACTTCTATGAGGGATTGATGAATAAGGATAAAAACACGATTGACATTACCAGTGGAGGAGCATTAGTGGATAAAAAACCTATGGAAGTAAGAGTTTTAATTACAAACATGGCCGTTAATTCTCAACAATTTAGCAACAGATCATATGAAGGTGAATAAGGTGAGGATTACATCTAAACTTGAGTAGCAACTAGCCAACCTTACCTCACTAGTTCAGCAGATGGCTACAGTTACTATGCATCAGACAGAAGTTTGTAAAGTTTGTTCAATGATAGGGCATGCAACTACATATGCCCAAAATTACAAGAGCCAAATATGGAGCAAGCCAATTCTTTAGGGAGATTCCAAGGACAACAAAGACCAAAATATGATCCTTACTCCAACACCTATAATGCAAGATGAAGAGATCATCATAACTTTAGCTATTCAGGGAATCAATAACAATTCAACAATCCAACTGGGTTCAACCAACCAATGCAACAAAAACTCTATCAGACTCGTCCACCACTTCCTCACAATCAAGGTACTCCTCTTGAAGATATTGTCAGTTCTTTGGCTACTAATACTTTGTAATTTCAACAGGAAAAAAGAGCTAACATCAAAAGCTTGGAGACACAAGTGAGTCATTGGCTATCGCTGTTGGTATATTGGAAGCACATGAAATTAGAAAGCTTCCATCTAAACCCATTAGAAATCCAAGAGAAAGTGTAACTTTAAGAAGCAGAAAATAACCCGTGGAAGCACCAGAAAAGCAAAAGATAATCTAAAGAAGAATGCAGCTACATCTTCCGTAGAGAGTGCTTTGGCACCAAAGGTAACCCCTTAGGCACCTACGCGTACTTATATTGTTGTTCCATCTTTTCCTAGTAGGTTGGAAAAGAATAAGAAAAATGAAGAGGAAAATGAGATTTTAGATACCTTTCGAAGGGTGCAAGTCAATATACCCCTTTTGGATGCCATCAAACAAGTTCTCTGCTATGTTAAGTTCCTCAAAAGGTTATGTAGCAATAAGCGTAAGATAAAAGGTGATGAACTGGTAAGTGTGATGGAGAATGTGTCTGTAGTGCTGCAAAGGAAGCTACCACCAAAACTTAAGGACCCCGGAAGCTTCAATATTCCATGCACGATTGGAAACACCAGGTTTGAAAAAACTATGCTAGATTTAGGAGCATCTATTAATGTCATGCCATATTCTATTTATGCTTCCTTAAATCTTGAGGCCCCTTAAAGAGATTGGTGTAGTTATACAACTTGCTGATCTTTCTAATACTTATCCGCACTGAGTTTTGGAAGATGTTTTGATGCGTATTAATGAACTAGTCTTCCCTTCAGATTTCTATGTACTTGAATGGGGGTGATGGATGCCCTCCGTCGACTCTATTACTTCTAGGGAGACCATTTATGAAGATATCTAGAACAGTGATAGATGTGCACAAGGGAACTCTTACCATGGAGTTTGATGGTGAGGTCATACACTTTAAAATCCTTGAAAATATGAAGCATCCAAATGAAGTGCAGTCTTGCTTTACAGTTGATGGAATTGGTTCCCTAAATCAACAACCTTTGAAGTCAACTAGCAATGATGCATTGGAAGTTGTTAAAAGAAAGAACCATGAGCTTAACGAGCCCCAAAAGTCAAGGAAGGAAGATCAAAGAAATTGAGACCTCAAAAGATGAAAGTTGTAAAGAATGACTTAACAAAACTTCCAAATGACATATTTGTTCGGGCTAAGTCCACTAGAGTAAACATTATAAAAATTGAGACAGATAGATACTGTAAGACAATTCATCCATATGTGTCACCTTATATTCGATGAAGGGGATCAAGTTTAAATGAAGACGTGATAGACAATTCTAGGACATCTCCATCCATCTCGAGGCCTCCATAAGATCACCACAGAGAAAGTCTAGCTAAAGTTTATAAATTAAACGCTTTTTGGGAGGCAACCCAAGTTTTCCTTCTTGTTTATTTATTTTTCATTTGTTTTTATTTGATGACCCAGGTTTTATAATGAGTCCGGGGATTGCTGCTTTGGAAAATCTAAACGGAGGTAACTCATCCGCTCTTCATTAATTGAGGAGTATTTCCTTTCTCTTATTTCCAATTTTCTATTCTATTAACATTGAGGAAAATGTTAGATTTAAGTGTGGGGGAATGTTGTGAGTGTATGTTTGTGTGAATGTTTGTGAGATTGCTTTTGTTTGCCATATTTTCTTATTAAAAAAAAAAAAAAAAAAAATTAGGTCTTGATTAGTGACTATAGTCCAATAATAAAAACTTTGTTGTCTAAAATCACAGGCTCTTAGGAAAGAAGATATGTGTTTTGAATCTTTATTTAAAGAATTTGAGCATGATTATCTTGTTGAAACTCAAAATTTAAACACTTTAAAAATCCTTAACCTCTTTGAACTTGGATTGGCCGACAATATAGTTAGTGGATGAAACAAATTGAAGATGAATAACCATTTGCCTAGAATCTCTTCCCATAGATCTCCTGGTTGTAGCCTTACATCTCATTTTTGCATCTCTTGCATCGATTCTATGATTAGAAAAAAGCTACTCATGACCCTTAGGAGTGAAGTTATCCTTGGTATGATTTGCACTTCACAAACTACATTATGGTTGATACTCTGCCATGAGAAGAATGCTACCTTAAGGGGTAGAATCCACTACCTTGGATAACTAGCAAATTATGTGAATCCTTGAACTTAAAGGAGTATGTAATGTATGAAAAACTGATCTAACAGCTAACTATATATGCATAATATGATATGATTCATCCGAACAAGGAGAAATGTATTTATCTAGGTTGGTTTGACTCATTGGATATGCGTTCTTAAAGCAAAGCTGTAGAGTTGGTTGATATGAGGGATGAGTTAGAAAAGGATTGATGCACACACATTATTGAGTCTGAATTTGATACCTTGATGCAAATTATTTAAATTATGATTCTTAGCATATTTTGATGTTTCACTGAGTCATTTTTTGGAAACAATCTTCGAGGACGTCACTATAGGGTCTGATCATGACAGTTGTTTTAAATTTTTCCTCTTTTCGTATGTATTTGCATGATTGTGTGTTTGTCATGATATTTGTGGGTATCATCACTGTAAGTCCTCACGACTATAACCCATCCACTAGGATCACCTAGGGGTTTAAAGGCTTGTTGTATATATTAAATACAATCTTGATCCATACGAAAGCGGCTTAGGTAGTTTTTGTTCATTTCATTCGTTTATTCTTGAGCTTGAAATGCTATGAACTAGTAATAACCTGGTTGGTGATGTGATAAATTCACGAAAGTATAATTTGAACGCCACTTATAGAAGTAATATTGTAACTCTTTAAAAGTAATTTTGATATTTTAATACATTTATATATTGTATGCTTTAATTTATGAAATATTCAAATTCATACACTTACGATGTGTTTTGATGTAGGAATGAAGTTAGTGCAAAAGAGAAGCTCAAGCCTTGCAAAGTAATGGTGGCTGACTAGTATCAACTGACCATTATTCACTCTTTTGGACATTCCAAAAGATTTAGAGATTCAATTGACATGATGTCAGGGACATTAGAAAAACTCCGAGACAATCGCGTACATATAAAGAACGCATGATTTGGCCAAGGGATGAGAAAGTTACAAGCGTTTTAAGTTACTCCTCAGAACCAGTACGCCGAGATAGTAGCTGAACGTTTGAGTGACGTTTGTATAGCGTTCTAATGCCACGGGGCAGTAGCTTCACGTTTAAGTGACGTTCTTCGAGCGTTTTGACGCCCCAAGGCATTAACTGGATGTGTCAGTGGCATTTGAAGGGCGTTCGAACACGAATTATAGGATTTGAGTGTAAATTTCTGATTTTAAGCGTGTTTCCATTTCTATTTGGGTTTTATAAAACTCATATCATTAGAATTAGATTAGAATATTATTTTTCTTATAAAATGAGGCTTAAACCCTCATTCAAAAAGAGGGGGAAAGAAAACAAAAGAGGAGCAGTCGTAAGTCTGCGAAAGAAAAGTAACAGCAACCTTCAAAAGTTGTATTTTTCTCCACTTCTAGTTTGATATATATTCTCTAATTAATTTATTTGTGAAATTCTCTATTATGTGTAGCTAAACTTCTTTTGGTTAAGAGTGATTTCAAAACCTTAGATATGGATTAGTTTATTTAAATTTCAGATTTTATAAATTTTCTATTTGGAAGTGTTATATTCTTCTATTTAAATGCCATAAAATATTTTCTTATTTATTTAAGTGCGCAACTAAGTGAATGAGTTATTAATGTATGTTAATTTAGATTATTGATCCGTGTAATTGTCTTGAATTCTAGACCTAAGTTGTAATTGTGATCATAGATTGCGAGATGTTTTGGATTGATTACATGAAATTTATAATTCAAGTTAAATAAACCGTGCATGTGTATTTGTTGCTTGATTCAACCTTTTTTTAGAAACTTTATGCTTTTATTAAATTAAATATACGGAGTGTATCCTAGGTTGTTTAATAATTAACACTTCTTTTGGTTAATGGTGATTTCAAAGCCCTAGATGTGGATTAGTTTATTTAAATTTCATATTTTATTAAATTTTCTATTTGGAAGTGTTATATTCTTCTATTTAAATGTCACAAATTATTTTCTTATTTATTTAAGTGCGCAACTAAGTGAATGAGTTAGTAATTTGAATGCAGGTTTAGATTCTTGATCCTTATAATTGTCTTAAATTATAGACCTAAGTAGTAACTGTGATCATATATGGCGGGATGTTTTCGATTGATTGCATGGATTTATATACTCAAGTTAAATAAATTGCGCTTGTGTGATTGTTGCTTGATTCAACCTTCTTTCTTAGAACTTAATGCTTTTATTAAATTAAATATAGAAAACGTATCCTAGGTTGTTTAGTAAATATGGATCAAGTAAGGCGCTTGTTCGTACTTGACGACTAAATTATGAAAGATTCGATATATCTGAGCTTGTGTGTTATCTTAGGGTTGTTAATTTCAATAGAAAGTGAGATGAAATTTGAACATAATTATATCCATTATGTAGTGGCGGTGAATGAAACCCTTGATCATATTTTTCTTCATAGTTTCAACTTTCCAAATAATTTTTTTAATTTTATATTTTTAGTTTAGTTTTATTTTAAATAACTTGCATATTTTAATTTCCAAATCCCTTTTACTTCTATTGTGACACAACTAATATAATTAAAAATAATCTTCTACCGGAATGACCCTTACTTCCTACTATACTAACTGACGACGCAAAAATAAGAAATGGTTTTATCTTGACCGTTTTACTGCGTGTCAATGCACCCTAAATAATAAAAGAAGGATGATTAGAATGCATTTAACCCATCCAAAGACATAAAAACAAAGGAAATCAAAGTGTATATTATATTCAGTCATCAAGCTACATTTGATTAGTTCTTTTGAATAATCCTCCAACACCAGATTTGAGAATGATACACCAACAAATTTTCTACACAAATCAGACTCAAGTGGCTAAAAATCTTCCAAATCTGAAGCATATGGAGACCTTGTGCTATAAGCGGGTGAATTTTTAACCTTATTACCAGTGGCGTAGTCCTTATTTTTTTCATTTTGTTTCTTAATGATTCTTCTTTAAAAGAAAACAACTAATATAAGTATATTTTAGATTTAGATCTTTTAAGTTCTTCATCTTAAAAAATCTATTAATAATGAAAGAAAATCATAAATTTGTCTCCCAATATCACTGACACCGATTTGTAAAGCCGCTATTTAACTTTAAATGAATCATTGGGGCCGGCTTGAAAGCAGAGAATCGAAGAAGTTGCAATTGCTCCTGTTGATGAGTTTCAGTTGGAAGAGGGGGCATTAGCAGTTTAGGAATCACCCAATAGCAACAATCCAAAGCATGAATTGGAAATAAAATTATTATATATCATTTTCATTATCATTTTTATTATATAAATGTATGTGCATGATGATTTTATTGAAAACACTCAGTAAATCAAATGCTAATATATTCATTGATTCATTTCTATTAGTGTTCATTTTTTGTTTGTACCCAAAAAAAAGTTAATGCTAATCGAAGAAGTTGATATCTTTCATTTCAACTAAAGAGATGAATTTTACCAACTGAACTAGTTGACATTCTTTTTTTCTTAAAAAAAGAGTCAGGTGATGAATAAGTACAAATATATTTTTAACATCTTACTTACTTCATGACACGAATTCGGATGACAAACTTTTTATTAAGATGCTTGAAATTCAACTTGATTACGCTCTAGGCTTTTTTTTTTTTTTTAAATAATTATAATTTAGTCTAATGACAACCCAATTACATTCCCATGAGCGAGATTCGAACCACATATCTATTATTACTACTAAAGAGATTTTATCAAATGAACTAGTTTGTACTCACAAGATCCTTAGTAACATGAGTTCAATGTTTCTCAAATTCTTTCTTTGTTCTTTGTTCTTTATTCTAACCATACAAGCTTTGGGAATTTCAATCTCTACCTGATCCTTGTGCTGCTAGAATTTAACCCCAAAAAAAACAAAAAACAAAAAACAAAAAAAAACAAAGTTTTTTAATAGCTTTCAGTCCAAGAATTATTTGAGAAGCCTGCTTTTGACTAGGTGCAAGATTAGTTTATCCCTTGTTTTCTTTCAACAGTCCGGCCAAATATACTCACTATAGAAATAGAAAAACAATCATAATAATAAACAATTTTTTTTTGAAATCCTTGGAAACCCCACTTCCAAACAACCCCTTTCAGGTTTAAGCGGAGCAGATAAAACATCCGGCTGTCCCAGACTCTTACAAGAAACGCATTCATTGGTTTCGAACTCAGAACTTGAAAATCATACCCTGAACCCTATACCACCAAGCCACGTCTTTGAGGAGAATAATAATAAACATTGCAATGACTTATCCATGCATAAAATGTCTATATATTGAATATGCTTTTATAACTTCAAATGTCATACCACTTCACTTCAAGTTGGTGAGAAGAATCATGAGAAATTTCACTGCTATTATGCTGATTCTCTTTGTCTCGCCTGCCATCTCAGCATCCACGTCAGGAGATCGTAAAACGTACATTATCCACATGGACAAGTCGGCAATGCCAGCTCCCTTTTCCAGCCACCATCACTGGTACATGTCCACACTTTCAGCCCTCTCATCATCTGAAGATGGTGGTGATGCCCCGTCCCATCTCTACACCTACAACCATGTCGTGGATGGCTTCAGTGCCGTGTTGTCGCAGACCCACCTGGACCAACTCCAGAAAATGCCAGGCCATCAGGCTACATTCCTGGAAACAGTTGGCCACTTCCACACCACTCACACCCCAAAATTTCTTGGCCTAAACAAACATGCAGGGTTATGGCCAGCTGCGGGTTTCGGCAATGACATAATTGTTGGCGTCCTTGATACTGGAATATGGCCGGAAAGTGAGAGCTTTAGAGATGAGGGCATGCCTACAGTACCTGAGAGATGGCGTGGTGCATGTGAAGTTGGTTTTGAGTTTAATGCTTCTCATTGCAACAGAAAACTGATAGGGGCACGCTCATTCAGCAAAGGGATGAAGCAGTATGGCTTGAACATATCAACAGCAGATGATTATGATTCGCCGAGAGATTTCCTTGGTCATGGCACTCATACATCATCAACAGTAGCTGGAAGTCGCGTTCAAGGTGCTAATTACTTTGGATACGCGGAAGGAACAGCGATTGGAATTGCACCAATGGCTAGGATTGCAATGTACAAAATTGCATTTTTCAACGGCAGTCTTGTGGCAATGGCAACTGATGTTCTGGCTGGCATGGATCAAGCCATAGCTGATGGGGTAGATGTCATGTCATTGTCCATAGGATTCCCTGAGACAACGTTTGACACGAACACGATAGCCATAGGAGCTTTTGCAGCCTTGAAGAAAGGAATTTTCGTTGCATGTTCAGCAGGAAATTCAGGACCTGCTGCATACTCTGTAATCAACGGAGCCCCTTGGATTACAACAGTTGGTGCAGGAACTGTCGATAGAGAGTTCGCTGCTCACATAACTCTAGGCAACAGGGAGCTAACTGTTACCGGAAAATCACTCTACCCAGAGAACCTGTTTGTCTCGAGGGAACCTATATACTTCGGATATGGAAATAGATCCAAAGAAATTTGCGATCTTAACTCATTAGACCATAAAGTTGTTGCTGGCAAGTATATCTTTTGTGCATTTGACTATGACAGTAATGTAACAGTACATCAGAAATTCAAGGAAGTGCAGAGAAGTGGAGCTGCAGGAGCTATCTTCAGTTCTGACTCGAGGCAATATCTTTTTCCCAGTTACTTCAACATGCCTTTCGTTACAGTAAACCTGAACGATGGAGAGTTAGTGAAGAAGTACATAATCAATGCAGAGAATGCAAGTGTTAGCATCAAATTCCAGATTACAAAATTGGGCACAAAGCCAGCTCCACAGGTGGCACTTTTTTCATCACGAGGGCCTGATCACCAATCACCTTGGATTCTAAAACCCGATATATTGGCTCCTGGGGTTGATATCTTGGCTGCCTGGGCTCCCAATAGGCCTATGAAGCCAATTCGCGAGAATGATTATCTACTCACTGATTATGCTCTCATATCTGGCACATCAATGTCATGCCCTCATGTAGCTGGTATAGCTGCGTTGCTTAAATCAATGCACCATGACTGGAGTTCCGCTGTCATCCGTTCAGCAATGATGACAACTGCCTACTTACACGACAATGCAAACAGTATTCTCACAGACATGACAACAGGATTTGCCGGAACCCCACTTGATTTCGGTGCAGGACATATAAATCCTAACAAGGCCATGGATCCAGGACTTGTGTACGATATTGAGGTCCAGGACTATATCAACTACTTGTGTGCATTGAACTACACAAGTCAACAAATTAGAGTTCTGACAGGTACATCAGATTTTACATGTCAAAATGCCAATCTGGATCTTAATTATCCATCATTTATCATCATCTTGAACAACACCAACACTGCAAGCTTCACGTTCAAGAGGGTATTGACCAATGTAGCTGATACCAGGTCTGCTTACACTGCCGCAGTGAAAGCTCCAACAGGTATGACAGTGGCTGTGCAACCAGAAACAGTATCCTTTGCAGGAAAATATAGCAAAGCTGAGTTCAGTTTGACAGTGAACATAGATCTGAGAAATGCTGTTGATACCAAAAGTACCTTTCTTGGCAATTATGGGTATTTGACCTGGAATGAAGTTAATGGGAAGCATAAGGTGACAAGCCCTGTTGTCTCTGCATTTGCTAATTCTACCAGGCACTGGCTGTAAATTCAGGTGTACCCATAGACAACAGGATTTGGAAATTAAAATGTCTTACTAGACCTTTCCTTTCCTGCAGTGGCTCAATGACAAATAACAAAATGTCTCCATCCTTCATATAGCATCATCGAGAATTTTGTCAACAAGTTTTGAGAAAAGCTTGGCAAATACTAATCTAAGGACAAACCTATTTTCTTTCTTAGATTTGAACTTATGATCTCTTTCTTCCAATGTAAGAGTTAAGCTAACTGAACCATCCTTGAAAATAAACTAAAGAAGGTTCTTGTATCACTAAAATTTATATCAGGGTAGTATAAGAGTTTCCTTGTGTGTATCACATTATCCAAAGAAAAGGATTCAGATCATTTTTCAACCCAATCAAGAAGAACTAGTGATTAAATCTAGGCCGTTGGCCCACAAGATGAATCAGTAAAAATAAACATCAGAGCTAAATATATCATTTGATGAGTTATTATTAATTTCCAATATACATGTATATACAAAGACAAGAATAGCTTCCACTTTTCAGAAGAAAAAAACTGAAAAACTAGAAGATACTGAGCCCGGGATTCACTTACAGATTTCACATTAACATGTGATCAGTTACAGCAACTAGGAATGAGTCTTACAGGGAAGTTTCAAAATAAACCTTCAAATCCATGCAGAATGCATCAATGTATTTCCAATCATCTTTCATAGAAATTTGGTGGAAAAAAAGGATTGAGCAACTCAGAGGCCAAAAAGCATACCTCAATTGGCTCATCTAAAGTTAAAACATTGAAAGGTTACAAGAACGTCAACTGCAGCATTTTTCTAGCCACCTACAGCAGTCACGAACTTTTTCTGGCTCACTGGGTCTTCATGCAAGACAACTACATCTCGTACTTTGTCAAACAGATCCTCCAGCTGGTCCACACCAAACCTCTGATAGTCTAAAGATCTCTTATATCGCTGTTGGTATATAGCCTCAAAAAATCCCAAGAAAATCCGACAAGAATAGCTCACCAAAATCTCTTGCAGCTCGTGCTTGAACTGTCTCAGATTTTCGTGATCGATCTCAGTTTGACCCACCATCCCGGTATTAAATTTCCCTTGGGTCCTTCCCTCATAATTTTCTTCAACAACTATTCTTTCATCATCTGAGAATTCATCTAATGATGCACAACCAGCATTCTTACTCACTTCTCGAGTACCCTTTCCCCTATTATCCTTCCTTGTCAGAATGGCAGTTGGACCTGCTTTCCAGTTCCTAAGGCAGACAAATTTCTTTTGGCCGCTTCCTTCCACTGCCATCATGTCACCCAACTTCTTGAAAAGGTATACTAGCTTGTATACACCATACTCCGACACATACAGTGGCCTCCCAAACAATTTCTGGTACTCAGCAGGAACACGGGTAAGAGGAAGGCATCCTCCAGACAGTTCAAGCAATCTCACCATCTGTGCCCTCAGACCATTAATGTCTCCAGGCTGAACCCACATGGTAGAATCATTTTGATCACGACAAAAAACATGACCTGCTGAAACTTCATTAAGACCAGATGGCAAACTTTGGCTCCTCGAGTTCGAAGGAAAACAGTGCATGTTCATCGAAGATGTACTGGTGTATTCGGATAAAGACTGTGACACAACTGAGAAGTCTCTAGATTTGTAATATCTTTGTGAGATTCCCCTATAAACAATTGATTCTTCTTCATTTTGGACATCTGTGTTGTCATTAATATTACACCCCATAAAATACCCAGCAATATCAGCTGAACCTCCACGAGTAGGAATAAAGGTTTTGGTAGGGGGTACAAAGCCTTCACCACGAGCCACACTAGGCCAGTCCCAAACAAATTTACCAGCATTGCAAAGGGCAGATGAAACGCCCACTCCAGACGGGATGACAAGAATCACTGTATACCCACGTTGACCAAGTATGTGAAGTGCTGGAGCAAAATCAACATCCCCTGATATCAGCATGATGGAAGAAGGTGGACGGTTGTCAAGGGCAAACAGGAACATGTCAACCAAGATAGCCTTGTCAGCAGCATCCTTTCTCCCATTAGGAACATCGATTAGCTTGACGCCAGTTCTCTGGCATCCCTCTCTGAGTCGTTTGGGGAACGCATTAAAATCCCCATAGGCAGAGAACATCATAACAGCTCCTTTAATCACCGGGTGCACCCGCAAAGCCATTCGTATATTGACGGCCGCATCTTCAGGACGGACATCACTTGGAACAGGGCAGTTTTCAATGTCCCATAAGATAGCCACAGAACCCTCTGAGGAGTCCGAGTTCTGCTGGTTTATGGAAGTCTGATGCATATCCGTGTTCGAGACGGCTGTATGAGTTCTCCTCGGTTCAAAGGAATCTGAAGGAACTATTGATGTTGATCTGTTCAGACTAGCCATCACTGTTTCACCACGAACTCGAAGGTTCCTAAAGACTGCCAGAGCAAGGAAAAGTACAATCACATAACAGAAGAATGTTCATTAAAACTATTATAATAAACAAAATAAAGAAAAATTTACATGTATATCATTAAATAGAAGACCTTGCGATCCCGATATATTATGAATGCCAATCAAAAAACTATTCACTTGATAACATTCATTTTTCCAGTTATATAAAATATAAGATAATTGGAATCAAACATGATAACATAGCAAAACTGGCAACAAAAAATAATAATTGTAGACCACTGAGAAAACATGGTGGTTAAAACTCCTACTAAGAAAATTAGGAAGAAGCAACTTTTTTCTGTCCTTTCAAGAAGGCCGGACTGCCTGATTAAGTGTGCCAGCTAAAGAAGACAATTCTGAACCCTATAGTTTCAGATTCTACAATGATAAGAAAAATTGGAGAACCTACAGCTACCAGCCACAGGAAACGAAGGACTATGAACAACACAATAGCCAACATATTACTTTTCTCTCCCTATTTTGTTGTTGGGATGTCGGGGCGGAATTTAAGGTCTTAGAATTTGCAAAATTCTTCATTGCCCTAAAAATATAGTTGATCTTGCCATAGAGGCATACACAATGTTTAGGCTGGTTCTATATTATCTTCATAAGAGGTTCAGCTAACACTTTTAACCAAGACTAGATTTATGTGTACCAAACACCACCATCGATTATGCAAACAAGTGCTAGTAAAGTAGGATCTTATGGAGATCATAACAGAAGCAGCAATTACGAAATAGACAGACATAGTATGTCAGGGCATCTGGAAGAAAACACAGTAACACAAACTGATTCTGAGCATCACAGAAAACACACAAAATTTATTCCCAAAAGAAATTTGTGTGTGCACACATTGATAACAAATTCCGTTGATTACAAACAAAACAAAGGAGGATTAAAAAATTTCATCAACATCCATTCGCCAAATAGGAAATCTACAACCTGGTAAAAGTGAATTTGCAATTTCCCTCCTCCAACTCAGAACAAGATATGAAACTAAAGAGAAAAGATCAATCACAATGCATTTTCATGTGTAAATGATTTAAGGGATAGTAAAATTTCATTTTAACTGAATTTACACACTACACAAAGTAGAAGACATCGACAAATTAAGAAATGTCCCATAAATCTCCACAAAATACATTTTGCTTAAAACGGCAACATCTTCAAATTAATCTGCTCAATGCCCCTAAACTTAAAAACTCCAATACTTTGTTTTCTTATGGGATAAATCAACTGAACTATGATTACTGACTTGGCTTCTAAATATCGGATTGTTTATTGTGAGAATTTGTGAAGGAAAAATTGTGTATTAAAATTTGCTTGATATAAAACTTACAATGAGAGGCCTTTATATAGGCATTATACAACTACCATATTAAATTCACAACAACACAACTACCAATTACACAATTAATGCTTGGTTGAATATAATCTAACAATAAATACTAATTAGCTTCTCAACTAATTCCAACACTCCCCCTCAAGCTGGAGCATACATGTTGTATGCACCAAGCTTGTTACAGATGAAATCAGCACAAGAACCATAGAGAGACTAGGTGTTTAAAGCGCTGCTGGAGAATGCACAGCAGGAACATATATGGTGACTTGGTTGTTTAACGTCGTTGGAGAATGCACAACGAGAACAGATGTGGAGGTTTGGATGGTTTAACATCGCTGGAAAATGTACAGCTGAAAAGTTTAAACTATTCCAGAACAGCTCAAAACATCTAAAGAAAACTTGCCAAATCACCCCATAACAAAACCCCGAAAAAAGTCAGATGTGGAACTTGGTGCAAATAAGGGATAAAAATTAGCATTTCGTCGTCACTGATATTGTCAAGATTGCCAAAGAAGATGCGGCGCGTGAGGCTCACACATATATAGCGGTGTGTGTTCCCCACGCGCCGACTTGAACGACGACTCTAAAAGAGAGATACTAGAACCCAGAGAAAGATTGGCTCTGATACCATGTGAGAATTTGTGAAGGAAAAATTGTGTATTAAAATTTGCTTGATATAAAACTTACAATGAGAGGCCTTTATATAGGCATTATACAACTACCATATTAAATTCACAACAACACAACTACCAATTACACAATTAATGCTTGGTTGAATATAATCTAACAATAAATACTAATTAGCTTCTCAACTAATTCCAACATTTATGTTTATGGACTATGAATATAGAAAATTTCTTCCATTACCCTTTGAGGGATTGACTCGGAAAATTGCTTGTGTTTTTTTTCAGAGACCAAAACGAAACCGAAAACAAACAAATAAATAAATAAAAGAAAGAAACAAATAAAGTATACCTCCTATTGAAGGTTGAAACCACTGCTTCTCTTTAAATTAAGTTCATTTCACCAGAATCCCAAATACCCAGATCCTGAACAGCAACAAATGATCAAAAGATCTAATAATTATCACTAAAAAATGTCCAAATATATAACCCATAAATTAAATTAAAAATAAAACAAAATAAAAACATGGGTTTTTCTCTGTGTTATTGATAATAAAAGAAAATAGAAGAAACCAAACCTGGGGATGAAGGAAGCTCTATTGTATTGAATATTAATGAAGGTTGTTGGGGAATATATATTGGATTTTGGGTTGACTTTGATTCTCACAAAAGCTCTGCTTTAAGCTTTAAACTCAGATTTTTTTTCAGTTTTGATATTTCTTCTGCTTTGCTCAGAAACAATTGAGAGAGTTGTATAGATTTGGGCTATGGAGATTGTTGATTTCCAATCAAATCTTAACTGTGTTGTTTTTTAATCAAATCTGAACCGACAAAGAAAGTGATCATGTGTTTTTATTTGGTTCAAGAAGTCCAGTCGTTATTTTGCATACCCAACTTATTGTGGGAAGTGGGAACAGCTTGATGGACGGTTGGATTTCGATTTTGTTGTTTAATTATCCGAATATTTTATGCTTTTGTTTTTGAGATAAAATGCCAATAAATGCTAGCATTTCTTGGATTCGGTATTGAACCAATTTTTGTATTAAGCTTTTTATAAATCATAATAGGTAGTTATCAAATAAAAATTCTTAAGTAATTGAATTTTAACCATCTATTTTTATATATGCACATGTAATGTAAGATTATCCATCTATTGTTATACATATACGTGTCACAGAAATTAATAAAAAAACTTACAAGTTAGCATTGGATCCAAATTTTTCAAAAAAGATATCATTTTGTTACTCACGGCCTAGGATGGAAAAAAGACTTGGGTCTGGTCGGGGATTTGCATGGATCTATATGGCAAAATTTTGGACCCGCACAAATCCGGATTCAGATTTGTGATCGTCATAATGGGTCGTTTGGTAGGGATTTGCACAAATTCGGATTCGGATTCGATAAGGTCCGGTAATGGGCAAGCAACATCTAGAGGATGAACATGATATTGCATTGTTTGGTAGGGATGGTAATAAGTCGGGCATGGCACTAAGATGTCAATATTCGTACCCGTCCCGTTCAATCAACGGGTACGAAAATTATTCACATACTTGCCCCTAACGTATCGGACCCACATGCGGGTCCTCATTCACGCAGAGATTTTATCAATATTTTAACGGGGATTCCAAAACTCATACCCTACCCGCCTTACCAATGGATATGAAAAATTATATCCTTATTACCCCCTAACATACCGGGGGGCCTCAGGGATTTTTGTTATCCATATTGTTTAGTATAGAGTGTAAAACCCCGTCTTTTTGTAAGGGTATTTGTGGACAACAGGACCTGGGCGACGCCGTTCCTAGGCTCGCGGCCTAGTTGGGAAGTACGAAATAACATGGAGTCGCCACCCGGTGTGAACCGGGACAAAAATTTAAGGCCGCACTCACCCCTCGCAAGGGAAGACCTCAAACCGTTGGGTTCGGAATGGTCCCTTACTTATGTCACTTGTAATAAAAGGATTTATGTAATAATTTAACCCGGCTTAAATAACATTCATTTCCAAGAATATCATGCTTCTAAATTCATATGCATACATCAACAAGTTCATCACAACATGCAACATCACATGGCAATCTCATGAACATATTTCAATCCTATGATATGGAAAACTAAGAACAACATAATCATGCTTGAATACTATCTCATGAACCTATTAACCAAATAACTAGCTAACAGTCTAATCATGCTTGAATACAAATAATATAGTTGGCTATATAACACGAGAAAGATCAACCAAGAGGCAATTATACATGAATATGATAAGACAGACTCAGTTCAGTGTGTGCGCGTTCGTGTAGCGTTCGTAAACGCGTTCGAACGGAAATGAAACAGAATGCTCATGTTCGAGTAGCGTTCGTAAACGCGTTCGAACGGAAATGAAACAGAATGTTCGCGTTCGAGTAGCGTTCGTAAACGCGTTCGAATGGAAATGAAACAGAATGCTCACGTTCGTATGGCGTTTGATAGCGCGTTCGAACGGAAATGAGACCTGATGCATGATAAGGCAAAAATGCATGCGCGTTCGAGTTGCGTTCGTAAACGCGTTCGAACGGGAACAGACCTGATGCATGAAACGGGCAAAAATGCATAAACATCAAAATAAAGGGGCGCGGCGAAGTACTGCCGTAAAGGTGGCCTTTTGGGGGCTCTTGATCTCTCAAAGAGAGGACCTTTAGACCAACATACTAAGCTCATGCGCGTCACATCACATCATGCATACAAACACAAAGACAATCATACTATCCTAAGTATGTCCGATTGAACGTGTCTTGCATCCAACCGAACACACATCAACCGGCGCGGCGAAGCATCGTGGTAAAGGGCTTTAACCCCTCCCTAGAGGGGATCTCACATCGCACTTACTAAGCCCATGCGCTTGGTTGAATCATGCATATGAAAATAAAGACAATCATATCAAACTAGGTATGCTCGATTGAACGTATCTCGCATCCAACCGAACACACATCAACCGGCGCGGCGAAGTAGTGTCACAAAGGTGGCCTTTTCGGCTCTTTGTCTCCCAAATGGAGGACCTTTAGACTAACTCACTAAGCCCATGCGCTTGATTGAATCATGCATAAATAAACAACATATTGAATTCAAGTAAAGAAAACTAAATAAACAAAAGCAACAAAAACAAAAGAAAGATGGTGCCGTTTACCCAAGCGGTACGTGGAGTTTTGGCCCGAGTACAGATCATATTACCGTCCATTCGGAATCGGCTATGAAATTTATGTCCGGGTTTCCATCCGATATACCGCGAGAGTTGACACATCTCTCATTCATCCAATACCCACAACATATTACATCTCATAATTCATGCATATTTATCTACTCAAAGACCACAACATGCATCCATAAACGACTCTCATGCGAATAGAATTCAATAATAATAAAAAAACGAATATAAACAAATGAAAAGGTACCCTCAGGTCTAACATTTTTATCACCTCTCGGATGTACGGTACACGATCGTCGGAAGGGTGGATGCTCCGCAACTCTCCCGGTTCACTGGTTCACTGTTCTCGTTCGTTGTCTTACTGTTTTGAGTCGTCGTTCTCCGTCTTTTGCTATTGTTTCCTTGTGGTTTCGCTGCCGTTTCCTCTTTATCTTTTGCTTACTGTTTTTGGGTGTCTTCTTCCTGTAATTTTTTATGTGTGTTGTGTATGAGTTAGGGACTAGCTAGTAGCTAAGGTCTAGGGACTAGGGCACTAAAGTTGAGAAGGTTGGTGAATGGTTCTTTTTATAGGCAAAGGGTTAGGTTTGACAAGGAAAGGGATTTGATTTGGTGTTGGATAAGGGAAGCAAGAGATTTGATTTGGTTTGGTTAAGGGAAGTCAAAGATTGAGGGGGGACAAATCTTGGCTAGATAGGGAAGGTTGAATATTTGATTGGCTTGGATTAGGAATACAATATTTTAGATTTGGGAATAATCTTATTAGATTGGGAATATAATTGGTTGATTGATTTTAATTAGGCATGATTATATTTTGATTTAGTGTGTGATTTATTTAATTTAGGCATGATTTTAGTTTAAGTTGGTAATTGTTTATTTTATGTTTGGTATATGTTTTATTTAATTATTTAATTAATTTAATTATTATATTATTTAGTTAATGTTTTAATTAATATTTATTTATTTAAATTGGGATGTGTTTTATGGGCTTTGGGGGGCTAAATGGGCTGGATGTGAGGCTAGCAGCAAAACCAGAATTACCGACACCGTTCGAACGCTTCCTCGAACGCGGCACGAACGCCCGCAATCCGTTTGACGTTCGAACGTAAACACGAACGCAGCACGAACGAAAACAGTGAACCTTGTTTATTCTGAATTTCCCCTTCCGATATCCGTTTCCCGTGACCTCCGTGACTTAAAAGGTAGTTGTCTCCAAATAAGACTCCTCATCGGGTTCTATGTGTAAAAATGCAGTGCCTACAGTCGCCCCCACTTTGATGGGACTTGTGTAATGTGCAACAGTGACAATCCTATCAAAGTTATGCAATGCATTTCTACTTACCTGGCTCGCCAGCTGCCACTTGACTTACCATGTGTTAAGTTGATTTGGGTGGTGAGGTGCTGCGACCCCTGGTTCATTCCCGAACCGTGTTGTGATGTGGTCCATTCTCGAACCGTTACCGTAAGGTGTCCATTCCCGAACTGTTACTGTAAGTTGGTCCATTCCCGAACCGTTACTGTGAGGTGGTCCATTCCCGAACCGTTACTGTGAGATGTCCATTCCCAAACTGTTGCTGTGAGGTGTTCATTCCCGAACTATTACTGTGAGATTTTCATTCCCAAACTGTTGCTGTGAGGTGTTCATTCCCGAACTGTTATCGTGAGGTGGTCCATTCCCGAACCGTTACTGTGAGGTGTCTATTCTCGAACTGTTACTGTAAGGTGGTCCATTCTCGAACCGTTACTGTGAGGTGTTAATTCCCGAACTGTTACTGTGAGGTGGTCCATTCCCGAACCGTTACTGTGAGGTGTCCATTCTCGAACTGTTACTGTAAGGTGGTCCATTCTCGAACCGTTACTGTGAGGTGTTCATTCCCGAACTGTTACTGTGAGTTGTCCATTCCCGAACTGTTACTGTGAGGTGTTCATTCCCGAACTGTTATCGTGAGGTGGTTCATTCCCGAACCGTTACTGCTGAGGTGGTTCATTCCCGAACGTGCTTCCATTTCTTGGAGTGCCATTCCCGGCTTGTTCATTCTTGAACTGTCCATTCCCGGACCATATCTCCATTCTCGGAGTGCCATTCCCTTCCCGGCTTGTTCATTCTTGAACTGTCCATTCCCATCCCGGACCATATCTCCATTCTCGGAGTGTCATTTCCGACTTGTTCATTCTTAAACTGTCCATTCCCGGACTATATCTCCATTCTCGGAGTGTCATTTCCGACTTGTTCATTCTTGAACTGCCCATTCCCGGACTATATCTCCATTCTCGGAGTGTCATTTCCGACTTGTTCATTCTTGAACTGCCCATTCCCGGACTATATCTCCATCTCGGAGTGTCATTTCCGACTTGTTCATTCTTGAACTGCCCATTCCCGGACTATATCTCCATTCTCGGAGTGCCATTCTCGGCAGAACTGGTCTGATGTAATATGGGCCTCGCCCCCAGAATGTCATACCGACAATGCTGATACTGATGTATTGTGGGCCTCGACCCTGGGACTCATTCCCAAACTGTGTTTGATGTGGGCCTTGACCCTGGGACTCATCCCCAAAACTGATGTTGAAGTGGGCCTCGGCCCCAACTGCTACTGACATGGGCCTCGCCCCCAGATTGATGCTGATGTGGGCCTCGACCCTCGGGATTCATCCCAAAATTCTGCTGATGCGGGCCTCGGCCCTGGGACTCATTCCCTGGATTCATTCCAAAATTCTGTTGATGTGGGCCTTGACCCTGGGACTTATCCCCAAAACTGATACTGATTCGGGCCTCGACCCTCTGCGATTCATTCTCGAAAACTGCTGATATTGTACTGTTACCACTTCTGGTTGGCTTGTATTTGACGCTTTCTCTTTTTCTCCTTTGAAACTTGTTATTACAAAACAGAACAAACACAAAAAGGATGCGAATGTGTTACGTGTATGCATGGATGCATGTTCCTATCCCGTCGGGTTAGGTCTTCCATCAATCCTCTTGGTGACTGCTTAATCTTCTTTTCCTCAGGCAAGCCACTGCTTCAGCCTGTCTATGTTGATCGGCTCGGTGAACTGATTCCTTTCCAAGTCTGATAGTTTCACTGCTTCTATTTCCCAATTTCTGAATGTCTATCTTATCTTTTCTGTTTGCTTATTGCGAAGGTTCCCTGTGTTCATCACTGGATTCCATAGTACCAAGGTTGAATACTTTTCTCAAATATACTCATATTGCAGAAGAGTTTCAGCGAAATGAACGTCTTTATTATTGTTGAGGAAAAGAGTTCGAACAAGTAACAAAATCAATGTCATTAAAGAAACTGGATCAAATAGGCTAGGAGGAACATCTCCATCATCCGCAGCACTGCCTTCTTCCTTGGCCCATGGTTCTTCACTGTCATCCATGTAAGAAGCTTGATGGTTGAGGGCTTCTTTTCATGGGTTGGGTATTTTATGGGAATCTATGAGATCTTGAATTTCATGCCTGAGGCGGGTGCAGTTGTCGGTGTCATGGCCATGTAGCTGGTGGAAGTGACAATAAAGGTTTACATTTATGTGTGGTGGTGGGGGGTGCTGATGAGTGGTATTTATATCACTATTTCTCACTCATTTGACCTAATGTTTTGTATTGTTTCTCGAGATTTATGAACATTTTGATGTGTTTTGTTGTTATTTTGCAGATAAATAAAATTTGGATAGCACTGGAGGCAATTTGGGGCA
The DNA here is from genome assembly GCA_019454045.1 of Zanthoxylum bungeanum. Lineage (NCBI taxonomy): Eukaryota > Viridiplantae > Streptophyta > Magnoliopsida > Sapindales > Rutaceae > Zanthoxylum > Zanthoxylum bungeanum. The sequence continues at coordinate 42,047 of SKCR01029981.1, forward strand.
AAACCGGACAAAAATGCGTCGACAGGGATATTTTAGTCTTTTCCGCGTCGCGACGCCAAGACCTTCCGCGTCGCGACGCCCAGCATACGCCGAATCTGCTAACATGCGTCTGGTCAACTGGTCAGAATTTGAGAAGTTTGACTTTGCTAAAATGCGCCGTGCCACGTGTCACCACCACAGAAGATCCGCTAACGTGCGCACGCCACATCATCATGACGTCACCAATGACGTCATGAACAGTGCCACGTCACCAATGACGTCATGAATAGTGCCACGTCATCAATGACGTCAGCTTCATAATTGAGTTCCAGCCGCCATTACACGTGTCAACCTTATCCTCTTATCCGAATTGCTACGTGTCATCTCCTCATTGTGCCACGTCGACAAAATCCAGCGTCGCGACGCTGAGGCTTTGGCGTCGCGACGCCCGAACAGTGAAAATTCTGCCTATAAATAGAACGCGAAATTTCAGATTTCAGTGTACCATTCTCTCTCTTCTAATCCGTGTAAAGCGAGAGTTTCTCTCTCTAGAATATTTTAATTTTTAATTTTTTACTTTTGTAATTTAATTTTAATTACTTTTTGTAATAATAATAATAGTTTACTCTCTTTACTTTTTACAGTTTTACTATTCACTATGAGGAGGTAACTTTCCTATGCTAAGGTGAAAGGTAATTATTTTACTATTGCTATTTAGATTAATCTCCCTTAAAAATGATATATTTACTATTTAAAATACTGATTAATAAAGGATACCGCTATATATTCGGTTGTTGGTAATTTAATTTAATCTGGTTTGAACCTGACTTAATAAAGGAAACCGCTATATTGGTCGGTTGGTAAATTTATTTTCCTGTTGGTTTGAACCTGATTAATCAAGGATACCGTCAGATTGGTCGGTTGGTAAATTTATTTTGGTACCCCCCTTTATGGCTGGATTATGGACAAATATTACCGCCTATATGGCTGGTTGGACTTAATTGGACTTAATATCAGGATACCGCCAGATTGGTCGGTTGATTAAATAATTTCACAAGTTTATATATTATTTTATTGGGAGATATCTAAATTAGTAATAGTAAAAGTAATTCCTTTTACCTTAGCATTTCATTTTTATTGTATCTTTACTTTTCAGTATTTATTTTACCGCAATTACTTTTCAGCAGTTTATGTCTTTTATTTTCAAGTTTTTATCAGCCCTAGCTATGTGTCATAACTAAGTTAATATCTAGGGTTGTGATAAAATTCAATGTCACGGGTTTATAAGGGTTAGATTATAATTTGGGTAATATAAAGATTTATTTATGAGTCTTAATCTTATGCTCTTTAATTAACTGGCCATTAATTAAATTGATTAGGTAAACTTAAAATGAACTAGACATAGGGATTTTAAGTTTAAGACCTTAGATTCAATAGCCCACGATCTTCCTTAAGGATAGATAACCCTTTCAATAGATTTCCTTACAGGATAGGAATATACCTGTCGGGCGGGGGTAGTCTTAATTGGAACTTAATCATAATGAATCTAGGTAATTTGGTTGACATAGACATATGGTTCAATTGGATTATACTAGGTATTTGTAATTGACCATCGGAAGAGGCTTTTACATAATTAGTGTTTCAGGTTAATAAATCAATATATTACCCAACTATAAAATAACCACTTTATCTTTAAATAATATTGGAATAAATCACAACCCTAGATAGTTTTAATATTGAATTTTCTCAAAATATCTTTTCAACCAATTTTAGTTACTTGTCTTTAAATTTAGAATCGTCGCTATTTCAAATCAATTAAACAACCTGTTAGATACTAGTAATCATTTAACCTCATAAAATTAATAACTTAGGTATTAAGTCCTTGTGGATCGATACTTTTTATACTACTTGAACGATACGTACGCTTGCGTTATACGTGTGTGTTTACGCCGGTCAAGTTTTTGGCGCCGTTGCCGGGGACTTATTTATCTTTTATTATTAGTTTAAGGGTTAGATACTTTTACTTGTATCTAATTTCTTTTCACTTATTGTTATTGTTTTCTTGTGTTTCAGGTTCTCAGAAACTTCATGAGACGAACCAGAAGCTTTGAACTACGACCATTTGACCCAGAAATTGAAAGAACTATCAGACAGTTGAGAAGAGAAATGCGAGAAGCCCAAGAAGCTTTAGTCAACATGGAACCTGAACCTTTGGA